>PVKE010016693.1:0-31690 GCA_004027555.1 Craseonycteris thonglongyai | reverse complement strand
TGAAGCATTGGAGAACTCTGCCTACTATAGAGGTTGCTTCTCATACTACAAGTAGTTTCTCAGGAAGTACCATCCAGAGCCCTGTCAGACCACTTCAATCTTTGAGGAAGTCAAATGCCACCCCCTCAATATGGAATTCAATCAAGGGTGTCCTTAGAATGAGAAGAATATTTTGTTTGTTTGTTTTTGAGATCCCACATAACAGTGAGATCATACAGCAATTGCCTTTCTTTGACTTATTTCACTTAGACTAATGCCCTCAAGGTCCATCCATGTTATCACAAATGGCAGGTATTCCTTTTGTTTTTTAAAGTGCTTTTTGAATAAACAATTTTGTTTAAATCAAATATTTCTTAGTGGCCATAGAAGTCTCAGTCATCCTTGCTAAATAAAGTTATGCCATTTACAGAAAGAGTTATAAGTAGTAGAAGTATAATGAGAGCATAGATAATATGCAGGACTTTTCACCACAAGGAGATGTGGACCTAGATGACTTCGTGAGACTTGGCTATGGTCAGGTGAAAGTCATGTGTACACTTTGGGTCTTGGGTCCTAAACCTAAGGGTCAGCTGCCTCTGAACACATACTCAAAAACCTACACTCTGACAGGTGGACAATCAGAGGACACATTCTCTCTGGATCAAAAACAAACTCTGAAGACAAAAACAAACAAAAACACAGTAAAAGATCTGATCAGGTTTTATTGGTAACTCACAGCAAAGTTTGTCTGAATGAACACAGTGAAAATTTCTAAACTCAATGACTTATGGGGTCTGATTAAAGGCTTACAGGGCCTGCCTCATCTTCTTTCTGTCTTCTACCTATGATTTTTCTTCTTAAAATGAATGATGCGGTTAAATATAGTACAATACAAAATAGAAGCAAAGAAGACAGCAAAATGTAATGTTTTGATTCCACCAAGGATGCCAAGCAAATTAGAACCAAAACCAGAAACTGAGTACCAAACTGAGAATAACTAGTGAAGATCTCAACTCAAAGAGAGTGAACTTCGGATCCATTACTGACTTATATCAGCAGACTCATCAAGCTCTCCATAGCAAAACATAGGAACCTTTATGGGTATTACTCCTAGTCCAATGCCTGGGTTGGTAGCAACAGTCAGTATGTACTGTATTTTAATAGAACTTCTAGTAAAACTGTGGAAATAAATGAAAATTACTCAAGACAAAAGAGGGTCTATTTACATAAAGCTTACCATAACAAGGGAGTCAGCCACCATCGTTTGCATTTGACAGAGTAAATAATAAGCAAAGGAGTTGGGAAACTATGGTGTGAGAAAAAATAGCAGTCAGGTATGCATGCTTTGAATGGAGGTTGTTGGCACAGGAAAGAATTGGGCATTTATGTAATTTCTTTGTGGGGCATATTTGGCTTTCTCTGATTCATTCTGAGTTGGAAATGGGGGCAATAAATAGAGAAGCTGTCACTCATTGACCAATTCCTGACTATTCTAGACAATTACTGTAGAGGTTGTGGTTTGGTTTCCTAGACTGATTGCTGCAGAGGTTGTGGATCAGAGTTCTGTTGTAATATATTGTCTGACTACTATTTGTATATTCCATTCCTTAGTAGTTTTCATATTAAATTTTCTTTTGTTTATACAGAAACAATACAGAACCATCACATTCAACCTGTTCAAATTTAAATTAATCATTTTCATTAAATTTACCAACCTCTATACATCTGATAAAGTGATAAACCCAGGAGTCAATCTTTTCTGTACCATCTGTTTTACTAGCCATATTGAATCCATCACCAAATCATATCAATTTCACCTCTTTCACTATTGCTTCACTCCTTCCCAAAGTTCACTGCTTAAGCCCCAAGTCTTTATAATTTCTTCTAAGGCTTATTGCTCCTGTCTATACAGCAGAGATTATTTCTTAAAGTCTTCTCTCTTTAACCACATTCTCTGGCATATAGGAGGGGCTTAATAGTTTTTGATAAAAGCATAAATAAAAATAATGAAGTTGTAATTAGTTGCTAGATGACCTTTTTGCAAAGAAGTGTACCTTTGAGTGACACCTCCTTTTCACAGTGCTTTAACACTGTTGCTGTGATGTTTCTCAGGAATAAATCACAGCAGCACATTTGATTAAAATATACAGCTTGGTATTTAGTTTATTTAGGATTTATCTTCAGTGATGATGTTTCTTAGGAATGACCACAGTGAAATCACATTGTTTACTCATTAAGATGAAGCATTGATAGTTCTATGCTTGCAATTTCTTTCTTCTGATTTCTGATGTGTATGACTTCCTCCCCAGAAAGTTACTTAAAAAGGGACTGAGCATTATGTGAACCTGTTATTGCATTTTTTTACATTCACTCTCTTAAAAAGCAATTAAAGGCTGATTCCTTAGAGGGTGCTCAAACAATAAAAACAAACAAACAAAATCCCCCACAAAGAGTGGTGTTCTTCCCTATCATGTATTCTCATCCTTTTCAGTATTCCCACAGGTGTGAGAGTAGCCACATATTTGCTTATTTATTAAGCCTATGATTTGTTAGAGCTGAACAGGCACAGCACGTTTCCCCAGGACAGTTCTCATGTTTTTATTCTTAAGAAAGAAGAGAAGTAATGTCTAACTCAATGTTGAGAATGGGGATATTGCCCTAAGAGCAACGCACTGCCATGGTGCACAATGAACAGCCTTTGGTTCCTCCCCAACTCCACAAAGGAACTTTATTGCCTTTTAATGGAAGTTTCTGCTATTCTAAAAAGGCTTTTAACATTTAAGTAAGAAGTGAGTTTCTTATTAGAGTAGGATGAAATTATTTAGTTCTCCTATATGGAGATGTGGACAGAAGAGGAATGAGTCATGCGCTTGGTGGTAATTCATCTTGTTTCATCTGTGTGATATTCACAGTCAGTGGCTTGGTAACATGGCATTGAAATGTTTTAATAACTTCTACGTGTATGGAAACTTCTACTTGTATTCCTGGTATACAAGTAGAAGTTATGGTGCAATTATATTTTTAACTGTTAGATTTTAAGTACTCTTACTGTATTATTTCTCCATCTATTTTAATTTCATCCTCTAAGCAACTTGACTTGTCACTGTCTCAAAAAAGGAAGGCACAGGGCTGGATGTAGTCGTCACATAGAATCCCTCGCTTTTTCTCCCTATAAATGATTTTGGTTCAGAACTGGATTTGCAAGACAGACAAAAAGAACTTCTGAGGTTAGACGCAAACTCATGGACAAGTGAGAAATTATGGTGGACCTAGGAATAACAGGTTCTTGTCCCTTCATCCTGAGGGAACTCTTCCAACAGTTGTAGTTACTAGTACAAAAATTATATAACATAAGACACCCAACTTCCCCTTGACTATGTCTCTGGGAAAATTGAAAAAAAAAACAAACAAACGTGGGTGCAATTGTTTGAGCTCAGTGAGATGGGGGTTCTGGTGCAAAATTACTTTTATTTAAAGCAGTTGTTGGGGATGCTGAGATAGTTCAAAAGTTAGAGTGCTTGCCTTGCAAATGTGAAGTCCAGGAATCAAATTCTGGCCTGGCCTGTACAAACACATGTGCTGAACTGTGGCATGCAACTGGTAACCACTAAGATGGCAGTGAAGGTTCTCACCTCCCATGAGGAAGGCCCCCAGTTTGTTTTTACCCCATGTGGTCCCATTCTACCTGTGTTGAATGAAACTATGTCAAAAAACTAATGATGTATTACTATGGAGACTACCCTGGGCTCTCTCCCTTTTCTCTCTGTTTTTCTTTATCTCTCTCTCTCTCTCTCAAAAGAATAAAATAAATCTTTAAAAATAAATAAATAAAGAGAGTGTAATATTACCGGCACCTGAAGCCAGGGGGCTAAATGTAAATCACCTTCTTGGACAAATTTTCTAATCCTTTAAAACCTCGTGTATCTAAAATAGGAACAATAAACTAACCTTGAAGGAATGATTTAAGAACTAAAGTAAATGAGTTAAGGTTTGTCAAGAACTAGCAGGGTATCATAAAATAGCATTTATTATTAAATTATTACTTCTACTTATAGTGACAATTATTTTTATACAATAGTTTGGTTAATAGTTTGATAAAAGACTGATCTGATATGAACCTTTCATTACTATGCCATCACCCTGTCTGAATACACACTTACTTTCTCTTCAAATTTTTTAAGCTATAAATATAGTTTTATTGAGTGAGAAGCTCATTACTGAAGATAATGTCTCAGGTTTCTAAAATTGACTCAGTTTTAAGCCAAGAACATAAGAAATACTTGCCACTTCTTTAAATTGCACAGATTTATGCATACTAAATTCCAATTTATTGCATGTACATTTCAAATAAATTTATGAGAAATTCATTAAAAACCATGAAAATGTCAACATAGAATCTTAATTATTGTACTTATTATATACTTAAAATGTCACAAAATACCATGGATATATGAGCTAAACAAATTGAAAGCATCTTTAGGGGATAAACCATTTCTAGTATAAAGTCATATGTCCTTATTCCCTCAACAATTTGTTGTTCAATAAATGCTAATGGATGATGGTACAATAACATTTTGTGAATTTAATTTTCTCAGCTTCTCTCCTCTGGGAAGGTACATGAACAATATGCTTTTAATGAGTCTGTCTTTGTTTCAACTCATCCAACTTTCGTTAAAGCTACTTTTGCCTTTAGAGCGATTCTCTCAACATTTAGTCCCTAGTGCTATAAATCTCTCTAACCAGTGATACACAGTACACCTAAACTGGGCTATGTGAGTGTCTGGGGAAAACTCTCTTCACCTTCAAGCTGATGAGCGGGGTGCAAAACTACATGGTGTGTGTAGCTAAAGCAGTTGCTTTCATTGACTCCTGTGTTCTATACGTATATTATTATGGCCAGTATGTGCCAAGAAATGAAAAGTATAGAAAGCCTGGCAAATAAGTAAAAGCGTAATTTAATTATAACTAATTTTTAATAAATCTCATTTAACCCTGCTGTGTGTATTTTCACATCAATTTATAGAAATGTTAGTAACATTTCTAAAGATTCTTTTCCTTAGATTCAGATACTTATATTTTTTAGGGGGAGAAAAAGTTAAAAATTTAACAATGGGGAGCATCTTTTCTGAGAGTGAAAATGTCAATAAAAACAAAATAAAATAAGACCAATATAATTTCAAGCTGTTATACTAAATTTAAAAGTTAACTGTCAGGGATGCCAGGATAGCTCAGTAGTTGAGCACTTATCTTGTAATCATGAGGTCTGGGGTTTCATTCCTGGCCCCAACCCATGCAAACTCATACATTGAACTGCAGTGTAACTGGTAACTGCTGTCAATGAGTTGGTGGTGAAGGTTCTCACCTTTCGTGTGGGAGGCCCCAATTTGGTTCCTGCCCCACGTGGCCCCTCCACCTGTGTGGAATGAAACCATGTCACAAGTAGTGATGTACAACTCTGAAGACTGCTCTGCCCCCCTACCCTTGTGAAAACCCTGCCCACCTGTGTGCAATGAAACCATGTGGAAAACTAATGATGTACAACTATGGAGACTATTCTGGGCCCTGCCCCTTCTCTCTGTCTCTCCCTGTCTCTCTCTGTCTCTGTCAAAAACGATAAAAAAAAAAACAACTTAAAAATCTAAGAGTTTATTGAATGAATGATAGAGTCAAGTAGATTCTAAAAGTTTATTGAAAGAATTATAGGTTCAATTTCTGTAAAACATACCAAAACAACAGTGATTTAAATGAAATAGAGATCATTTCTCTCACTAAAGAATTTAGAGCAAGCTCTGAATGTTGGGAGTCCAAGCTCTTTTATCATGTACGGTTCCAGTGACCTCAAAAAATTATTTTTATTTTATGGTCCAAAACATCTACTCCAACTCCAGTCATCATATCAGTGTTCTAGGTATGGGAAGAAGTAAAGGACATAACACTTTTTTTTGTTGTTGTTAAATGAAGTTTTACACATCATTTTCTCTCACATATTTTGCTCAGAATTTAGACACGTGCCTAGCTTGAAGGAAGGATGGGAAATGCAAGCTAACTAACAATTTGATTACCATGAAAGGGGAGAAAATGCCATTGTAAAAATGATATTCTGTATAGTGAAGGACTAAATGATTACATGTGGACAAAGCGCACATTTATTGAAGACCTTAGTATACTTTTTGGCTTTACTGGAGGGCCAAAGAGAATACAAGGGTGTCACATATATAGTGTTTTACATTACTCTTAGAATTGCTCCCAGAAAGTAATTGTTTTCCACCGTAAGATAAATTTTGCATAATAAAATATAAATAAGGCAGTCTTCTTTTCAAGGAATTTACCTTTTATTAGAAAAAGAGCTAAAAACACAAATTTAATATCATGTGGTAAGTATAAAAATAGAAATACATAGAGTTTAGTGTTGGGATAACAGTGATTTTAAAAATTACATAGTTCAAATTTTTTTTTTACCAAGGATGCAATACTTGAGCTGGATCTGAATTAGTAAACCCTTGTGAGTTTTAATCTTGAAAAAAGAGTAGTTACATAAAACTTTAACTTGCTAAGGAATAATTTCTCATCCTTATAGCCGATATATTCAGTAGTGAAAGCAAGAGATGATCCCAATTTTGTGTAAGGTTGCTGAAAGCTGGCTGTCATGAAGGATGGTGGCTATGGTCACTGCCCTCTGCACAGAGCTCTTTCTTCCTTCAGATCTGGGTAGTCTCTTTCCCTTAGTAGTTCTGGTGTCTATACTATCATTTGTGATTTTCCTACCCTGGAAACTTTTGTTTGTTTTAATACTTCCTCAATTAAACCCACCTCAAATGGTTCTTTTTCATCCTATCATCTCTTTCCTATCTAAAACCTGAAAGGATTAATGTGCCATTATACAATTTAAAAAGGTGGAACACACAAGGATAAAGACATTTTTTTTTGAAATTTTAAATTACAAAGGCAATATCACAAATAAAAAGAACAATTAGTATTGCAAATGGAACACATAGGACATGATTATACTAAGATATTTTAATATGGCATTCTCGGTTAAGGGCATATATTAGCAAAATTAAAGACATTGAGAATTGGATTGTTATAAAAAGTTGAATTAATATAGAGGTATATAATTTAAAATATATACATGAATTAAGAATATGATTTAAAATAATTGTAAAACTCTTAAAATGAGAATTGTTTCCAATACACTGTAAAAGGTTTATAATCTTACCGGTTGTTTAAAAAATCAAGAAATAAAATGACAGAAAAGTGATACTGTACTTTTTAAATACTCATTAGTTATCCCTACTTAATAGAAATTATTAATCTAAAACCACAGACAGTAGCATATAGTTAATAACAATGGTTAAGAATATTTTTATTTAAAATATATATGGCAGTACTAAAGCAATAGTCAGAGGTAAATTCATAGTGAAAATATTTTTAATATGTAAATAGAAAGAATGAAAGTAAATAAGCTAATTGCTGAAATGAAGAACCAAGAGAAAAATTTAAAAAGCAGTATAACAGAAATTTAAGAAAAAATTTAAGTAAACAAAAAATAGAAATGTATATTAAATGATAAATAATTCTAACAGTTGATTCTTTTCATATACATACAATATCAAGTAAAATAATATTTTCTGGTGAATCTAATCAGTGTAGAGAACAATTACAGAAAATATATTTGAAAGAAGATGGATATAACAAATCAGAAAAAAATAAAAGGTTGTCAAAATGTTTTAAATTATAATCTTTAAACATTTTCCATATTCTCTCTGGCTTAAAAGCTCATTAAAAACACCAATTGTCTTCAGAAAGAAGAGAAATTCAAGAATTTTACAAAATAAAAGACAATTAACATATCACAAATGTTAGGAAACTAAATCATTCATTTCTGTGCTAGAACATTTGAGAGCTTGAAAACAATCAATCTTTTTTTTTTTTCTTTTTGTAGAACATGAAGAAAAAAAGCTCAATTTCAAAAATAATATCGATAACTTTTTTGGCAAAGCTATAATATACAAAAAAATAGTCTCCATCAAATTATGATATATTTTGACTTTGATTCTGATCATGGTGAAGTAACAAAGAACAGATTTATAATTCAATTGGGAAGGGGATCTAAAGCAAAACCCACCGATCTCATTGCATTAAGGAGGCAAAGTCTGAGTTTCAGGGAGGTAATTGGAATCTTAAGGGAAAATTTCCAGAGAGACAGCTCTTGACATTTAAGGAAAAAAATAATTCCAAACATATACAAATTCTTCCAGGGACATGAAAAAGTGTGAAACACTACTAGCTCATTTGATAAGGTCAGCATAACAACTTGGAGAACAAAATCTTACAGGAACATTAATGACTCCCATCTGTCACAGTCATTTGACTCATGAACACTGATGCAACAATTCTAACTAAAATATTAACAAATCAAAGCCAGCAGCATATGATTCTATATCATTTAAAAGATTGGCTATTTTTTTTAAGGAATAAAATGTTTGTTCAATTCTGAACATTCCACATGCTACTCCTCAATAACAAAATTATGCAGAAAAGGAGATGCTGTGATAGCTCAGTGGTTTGAGGTTTTGCTTCAAGGTTATGAGTCCTGGGGTTCAGTTCTCAGTTCTGCCCATGCAGACCCCATTTACTTAAGTTTGGTGCAACTGGTAACCACTGGGATGGCTCAGCAGCGAGCGTTCTTGCATCCCATGCAGGAGGCCCCCCATTTGGGTCCCACCCCGCATGGCCCCACATCTACCTGTGTGAAAAGAAACCATGTCACAACTGATGATGTAGGACTGTGGAGACTGTCTGGGCCCTTGCCTCCACCTCACCTTCTCTCAAACAATAAAATAAATATTAAAAAAAATTATATAGAAAAATATCATAGCTGATGAAATAGCTGCAGAAAAGTTTTTGATAAAAAATATTTATTAATGAAAAATGCTTTATAACATTTAGAATAGAAGTGGATTTGATTAATATAATAGAGTATCTAAACAAACAAACACAAATCCCTAAAGCCAACCTTATATTTAATGTTTTCTTTGTGAGTAAAAGAAGGCAAGGATGTTTGCTAGTATCACATATCTTAAAAATTGTACTGGAAAATTAGAAAAATAGTGGTATATAGAAGAGAAAATGCTTTATAAATAGATAAATTTGACTGCATTAAAGGTAAAACTTCCATTCTTTATACTAGTTCTTTAAAAAGGTGAATATCAAGCCAAATAATAGAATATATTTACAATTCACATAACTATAAATGATGAATACATCATAAACAATTCATTAAAATTAATAAGGAATGAAGCCTGTGTAGTAGAAAAATGTGTACAATAATTATGCAAGGGAATACAAAGCACTACTTTTATTAATAGTAATTGGGAAATGAGAAGTAAAACCACAATGAGATTCCATTAGACACCACAAAAACGGCTAAAATTTTGAAAGCCTTAGAATGTCAAATGTTAGCAAGAATATGGAACAATATGAACTTTCATACAGCTTTGGTGGAAGTATAAATTGATGCAACCACTTTTAAAACCAGTATGACATCAATTAAATTGAAGATGTGCATACCTTACTACTCATAAATTCTACACTTTAGAACTTTTCCACTAAAAACGTATGCATATCTGCTCTAGAAGACAAAAACGTGATCCTGCACAGTAACATGTATAATAACCCCTAACTGGAAATGAATGAAATGTCTTCCATAAAGTGGGCTCATGAATTATGGTTTACCATTATAATGGAATACGTATTCAGGAAAATGAGTAAACAAACTATAGGCAAAAACATGGAATGAAACAGATGTATAATATATAATAATATTTTTGTAAGTATCTAGATACAGAAAGTACATACTATATGATTCTACTTATGTAAAGTTCAAAATACATTAAATAAACCACTGTGATTAAGGACAAATCTTTACAAGTATAAAGAAAAGGAAGAAAAGGAATATGATAAGTGGACTGCAGGAGAGAACATTTGCTGGGGGCTTCTGAAAGTTGCTGGCAATGTTCTGTTTCTTCATATGTTTGTACAGGGGTTTACTTTATAGTAATTCATTAATAAAAATATATTCACTTTTTTATATATGTTATACAACAAAAAGTGTAAAATAATAAAATTGATACAATTTTTAGTCTTAGTTTAAATCAAATAAGAAACTCTCAATTTACAAAGTAATTCTGAATGCTGTAAAGTAGAACAGGTCAGTTAATTTACTCCCTTTTCTTTGTATTTGAATTGTTTTTTCATTATAAACAGTGCTGAGTTTTTGTTCAAATACCTGTTTTTTTCTCCTCTCTAGTTTTACAGATATTATCAGAAGTTTAAATTTTACAAGTGCTTTTGTACAGCTTTGTAGTTTAAGTTTTACAAGTAATTTTGTACGGCCTTGTTTTTGAGGAGGTTTGTAATAAGTGGATATAAATGGATTTAAACAGACATGCCCTGCAAAACACTCAAATTTCTGGCTTTTGTTCTGTGTAAACCTCAGCTATTAAAGCAATTTTGGAGGTGTTTCAGATGAAGACAGAAAGAAACTAGAGAATGAGGAGAGCATCCTGATGTGTCCAGAGTTTTTAAAGTTTGTGTGCTCTGTGATTAAAGAGATTTACATTTTGTACTTTTTTTTTTTTTTCAAAGTACGAGAATTGAAGCCTGAAGAATGATGGAGACTTTACTTCCTTCCAGGTCAATGAGCTTGTGCTCAGACTTCAAATTATGCTAATTTAAAAATAAGTAAAAGTACTTTTAAAAATTAAAATACATTTTTAAATATAATTAAAAATAATTATTTCTATTTGTTGAAAGGCACAAAGAGAAGTTTCTAAAGTGTGTTTTAATTTTTAAATGTAGTAGTGATTACATGATGTAAAATTATAACTATACATGTGCTTTGTACTCTGCTTCTCCCCATTTCAATGAGGATCTCTTGAAAATTGAGTCTAATACGCATAGTAGACTCTCTGTTAACTGGGACTCAAGCAAGTGGCAAGATTTGCTGATGGGTTGCTTGAGATTTTGTCGATGGCTTGAGTTCTGGTTAAACGAGAGTCTACTTACATTTATTTGCCATCTACAATCCCCATGGATGCTGATTAACTGAGAGTCTACTATACAAGGATTAAGGTGCTGATGCTTTATTTGTAAGATGACATTCTAGGAAATGAGAGGGAGGGCAAAGTGAAGTGAGGCAGAGGCCAGATAGTGACAAATTGATGTAGTATTTTACTAGACTTGTTTCAGATGTACTTATTGCAAAAGTTATAGATGGGTACTTGGTAGGTGCATCTGCTATGCCTTGCAGGATATCTCCAGAGTTTGCAGAGAAACTGACTCAGAATAGAATATTGAAGGGAAGCAGGAGAATGGTTTTATATGATTGGCTTCTTTTTGTCTATTATCCTCATTGGTCAAGGCTCACCACGTGAAGTATAAACTTTACTACACTTCTAGATAGAGTAATGTAGCCCCTTTGACAGTCACTTGGGAAGCCAGATCTTGTTCTCTGTCTCCTTGGGTTTCACGTGGGTTCAAGAAGTCTTTGGAGAGCCAAATTCTCCTACAGTATGGTCACTTATGTGATGGTCATTGGAAATGGAACACCATGTGAACAAGTGGTGTGAAACAGATATGAGACAGGAGAGGCCAAGCCTATTCTGAGGAGGTTTTTAGGATATATTTGGAAAGAATATATTTTAAAATAAAAAGTAAAGTAATAAGTTTTTTGTATATAATTTATTCCATAAAAACTTACTTGAAATAAATTTATTGCTTCTAATAGCCATCACTTTAAAACATGTTTTTGTAGACTAAATTTCATCTTCTTGATTTCTATGCTAAGATAAGTACATTTTATTTCTGAGATACAAAACAAATCAATTTGTAGCTTCGTATTGGTAGAGATAGAAATTAGTCCATAATTGTCTCTTTGTGATAGTGTCTTAAAATTTATGTTTTATTTCAAAGGGATTGTATTATTTATTACTATTACTATATACACTATGTTTCATATATTAAATGGATATTTTCATTTATATTGCAAGTAACTTATTTTCAATCACCATGCTTCACTATTGTGGTTCAAAGTAGTTTTTTGGGAATAATTTCCTTATTTGCCATGATGTTAGTTTTAGTTATTGGAGAAAATATATAATGTCAAAAACTAGTCTTTGTATTGAATGATGATGGCAAATAAATTTATAGTTTAAAAAATGTTGTCGCTAATCACAGACTTTTGGAAAAATAGCAGCATATATAGCAAAACCTCAACTCTCTTGCTCTTTATCACACTCACTTGGTAAAACTAAGGCATTGGTCAAATCCAACTCTGAGTACTCTGTGCCCAGACTGTAATTGGTGAAACAAACAAACAAACAAGCTGAAAACAATCAACAAAACAAAATAATATGTGTTACTAATCTCACTTTAAATTTATAATTACTAAATTAAGAGGTTTCTTCATGTTGCCCATTGATCATAATTGGTTTTCTTGATCGATTTTATCACATTTATTTATTTTCTCCTTCTCTTCCCACTTTCAACATGTCTTCCTAATCTTTATCAGCTAATAACTTATTTTTCTTCTTTATTGAAAAATAGAGGCAATCAGAAAAAAATTCCAAGAGCTCCAACTACATCTACCCACATATCTATAGCTGAGTTCATTAGGACAATGTTGTCTCCTGGTTACTCTGAATACACACGCTAAGCTCTTCAATGAGGTCAACTTCCATATTGTGCCCTTTATCCAATTCTCCCTCATTCACTGAAGGATAATACTCCAGCAATTCTCTTGTCTCTCTCCTGTATCCTCAGTTTTTCCTTTTTTCCTCGATTATTCCAGTGAACTTACAAGTATGATTTTATTTTACTACCGTCATAAAATGGTCTTCTTTTGACTTCATATCTGTCTCCAATATCGCATTATTTTTCATCTCCCCTTTTAAAATAAAAGAGCTCTAAAAGAACTGCCCTTGCTTGTGCTCTCTTCTCATTCTGGTCTGAGTTCATTGCTATCAGGTTTCCTCCCACACTATTGATCAGCAGTGACCTTCCATTGCTAATGATCAGTTTTCACTCCTCATCATGATTTTCAAGTAGCATTTGTCATAGTTGATCACTGTGTCCATCTTGAAACACTTTCTTCCCTTGGCTTTCAATACCACATTTGCCAATTTTTCCTTTATGACCTTTATGGCCACCTGTTCTCATAGTTGTTTTCTGACCCCTTGCCATCTTCTCTAATAATTTGAGTGTCCCAGGATATAGTAATTGGACATCTTCTCTTTTCTATTTACACTTACTACTTGCAGGATCTACTTCAGCACATGACTTTACATATTACCTAAATGTGGATGACTCCCAGGCCCTGGGTTCCAGAGACACACATGCAACTTTTCTACTTGATATGTAAAGCATGTCAAAGTTATTATCTCAAAAGACTTGCCTGTTTCCACTGTAGCCTTCTCTATTCAAGGTGGTCAGAATTATGTTCTTCCATTTTCTTGAGCTAAAAATCTCATTGTCAACCTTTATTCTTCTCTTTCTATTACACTCATCTCCAGTATTGCAAAAGATCTTGCCAGTTCTCCCTTAAAAATATATCCAGATATGTTTGACCTTTGCACTATCTCTACTACCACACAAGGTTAAAGCCATCAGTATTTTTTATCTAGATTATTACAATATACTGCTGATGGTTCTTTCTGCTACTGCCCTGTCCCCACCCCTGCCTGCTGTTAACACTGCAGACAGATTGATCCTGCCAAGATGTGGATTCTCTTAAAATCTTTCCACCAAGGTCCCAACATATAATAATTCTTCTAGATCTGATAGGATCTGGTCCCCTGTTATCTTCTGACTGCATTTTCTACTCTATTATTGACTTTCCTCCAACTACCCTTAATTTTTTATAATTCTGTGAATATATTAAACTAACTATACTTATACTTGGGGCCTTTCACTGTAGTTGCCTCTGCACAGAAGGTTCTTCCTCCAGATAACATCAAATTTCAAAGATTATATTTTTTAAAAGTACATACATGAAATGTCCACATATGTTTATACTTTAATAACAACTTCTATATTACTCTGAGGATGCAGAATAAATAAAAATGGAAACTAAAATATTTTCAGCAATGCAAAACTTGTAGGTATTTCATAGCAAAACTTATATGGTATAGCTTCAGCTTATACAGAGAAAAATTATAGCCTAATTGCTTCATTTAAAAAAATGCTAAATAATATGAATGAAATATCTAATGAAAGTCATAAGAATAGAAGAAAGCCTCTAAAAAAGTGGAAGAGAAATAATAAAAGTAAATAAAAAAGGAAATAGATGATATAGAAAAGCATATAATCAAACTGACTCATTGAAAAGACTAGTAAAATCAGCAAACTTTCAAAAAGAGGAATTAAGAAAATTGAGACCAAGTACAAAAAACAGTATTAGAAAAAAAGATCACAGCTATAGATGTTGCAGAGTTTGAAAAAGATTATTATGAAGAAATTTTGCCCAAAATTGAAAAATATGAATGAATTGAACAACCTATACATCAATAGAGACAACATTGAATTAAGAAGAAAAACGGACAATATAAATCATATAAAAATGAATAAAATCTAACTCGTAGTTAAGCTATTTCTCTCCTGACAAAATATCTAACCCAGGTTTTGTACAGGTAACACTTCTTTAGAATAAATATTTTCAACGTTGTACATAATATTACAGAAAAAATATGTTGGCTAGCATATATATTTTTCACAATAGAAGGCAAATATTGTGAGAGAAACAAAATATGCAGGGCAGGGAAGCTGGGATGGCTCAGTGGGTTAAGCTCTCACTTTGCAGCCCTGGGGACTGAGGATCGAATCACGGCCCCGACCCATGAGGACCCATAGGCTGAACTGGGTGTGCTTTCCATATGGGAGGCCCCCAGTTTAGTTCTTGACACCACCCTCCCCACTTTAGCCACTGGCTCAAGGGCACATTCCTTTCATGAGGGAGGCCTCCAGCCCAGTTCCTGCCCTGTGTGGACCCCACCCACCTGTGTGGAATGAAACTATATAAAAAACTAATGATGTACAACTATGGAAACTGCTCTGGGCCTTCCCCCTTCTCTCTCTCTCTCTCTGTTTCTGTCAAAAACAAAATAAATCTTTAAAAATCTATATATATATACAGGGCAATCTCACTCACTTATATTTTGTTTGGTATAAGAACCCCGAACAAAATATTAATATAAACAAACTAAATGCAGCAATGTAGAAAAATATGATACCGTACATATTTGTCAAATTGTGTTTAGTTTCCTTTTTAAAATTTATATTTTGTTTTAATTTTTCAATTATATACAATATCATATTAGTTTCATGTGTATAACGTAGTGATTAGACATTTATATAATTCACAAAGTCATCACCCTGATAAATCTAGTACCTATCTGATACCATACACAATTGTTACAATATCATTGACTATATTTCCTATTATACTTTACATCCTCATGACTATTTTGTAACTACCAATTTGTACTTCTTAATCATTTCCCCTTTTTCACCCATCCTCCCAACCCCCATTCTTTTGGCAACATCAAGATGTTCTTTGTATCTATGAGTTTGTTTCTGCTGTTTTTGCTTGTTTGTTTGTTCATTTATTTTGTTTTTTAGATTCCATATATAAATAAAATCATTTTGCATTTATCTTTCTCTTTCTGACTTCATTTAGCATAATACCATCTAAGTCTAGCCATGTTGCAGATGGAAAGATTTCATTATTATTTTGTAGTTGAGTAATAATATTCTGCTTTATATATGTACCATTTTTTCTTTATCCATTCATCTATTGATAGACAATTATGTTGCCTCCATATCTTGGTATTATGAATAATGCTGCAATGAACATATATGGATGCACATGTCTGTTCAAATCAGTGTTTTGGATTTCTTTGGATAAATGCCCAGAAGTGGAATTGATGGGTTCTCCTTTGTCTCTTGTTATAGCCTTTGTTTTAAAGTCTATTTTGTCTAGTATAAGTATTGCTACCCCAACTTTTTATTTTTTATTTTTATGAAATATATATATTTTTTATTCCTTTACTTATAATCTGTGCATCTATTTCAATCTGAAGTGAGTTTCTTGTAGGAAGCATATATAAGGGCTACATTATTTTATTCATTTGGCCAGCCTATGTGTTTAAATTGCAGCATTTAATCTATTTACATTTGAAGTAATTATTGATATTGTTGATATATATGTAGCTATTGCTACTTTATTATTCAGATTTTTAATATAATTTTTGCTGTTTCTTTAAAAAATTCCTTTAGGATTCCTTGTAATACTGGTTTGGTGGTGATGAACTCCTTCAGCCTTTTGTTTTTTGTTTGTTTTTTTTTTGGTCTGGGGAACTATCTCTCATTCAATTTTAAATACTAGTCTTGCTGTACAGAGTAATCTTAGTTGTAGGTTCTATCTTTTCATCATACTCCATATCTCCTGCTGGTTCCTTCTGGCCTACAAAGTTTCTGTTGAGAAATCAGCTGATGTCTTATGGGAGCACCCTTGTAGGTAACTGCTTTTAAGATTTTTTCTTTACCATTAACCTTTAGTATTTTAATTATGTGTGGGCTTGTTTGGATTCATCTTGTTTGACTTTGTGCTTCCTGGGCTTGTATACTTATTTCCTTCTCCAGGTTAGGGAAGTTTTTAGTAATTATTTCTTCAAATATGTTTTCAATTCCTTGCTCTCTCTTCTCCTTCTGGTCACCCTATTATATGAATGTTGGTATGCTTGATGTTGATGCAGAAGCCCCTTGAATTATCCTTATTTTCTTGGATTCTTTTTTTATTTTTTTTTCTTATTGGGTGTATCCTGCTACTTCACATTCTAAATCCCTGATTTGATTCTCTGCTTCATTTAATGAGATACTATTAAAATTAAAATAAAATAAAAAAGCAGATACAATGTGTGTCCTGGTTTGATTAATGTAACTGCAAGAAGCATTTCTGGGATAATTGGGGAAATTAGAATATGGACTATGTGCTAGGTAAAATGAGAAGTTATTGATTAAGAAATGTAGATATTAAGTAACTGAAAGAGTGTGTGTGAAACAGCAAAATATCTAGAAAGTTTTAAACTAAGGTGTAGTATAAAATATGTATATCATAATCCATTCATGGTAGGAATACGGCATTTTAATTTTCTTGATATTGTTTAATCTGAATGTTCTTTCTACAATGAACACAGATTTTATTGAGATGATACAAACACAGTACCTTTGTAATTAAGCAAAATTTGAAATATTTTCTTGAGATAAATATCATTTTAACAATTACGCTAATAGATTCTATTGGTAATGCATTTTTACTGCATAAATTTAGAATTATTTAAATGAAATATTTAAGCTTTGGTAAATGTGAATTATCTATGTATTTCATCATTCCTAATTTTGTGCATGCTGACACTTGAGTTTCTCAGTCATTGACATTTATTTGAATCCCATATCGGCTATCACTGGAATACAACTAAGTGTAAAGAAAATAATAACCATCACTGTTTCCAATTACTAATGACATTATAATTTTACTAAGATTTCTTTAGAGAACATATTTACTTTGACATTTAAATTATTAAATACATTCAATGGCACTCTAATTTTTTTTTTAATGTAAATCATTGAACAACAAATAGTATATTTTATAAAGGAATTACCAGGATATTGTAACATGTCTAACTTGTCATTGTTCTTCAGCATATATTTGCTAAAATGTTGCTCTTTGAAAATCAGAAAGCAACCATATTGATAATGTTGTGAATTACACTTTTCTATAATTTATTCTTCAAATTATTTATTTTCTGTATTGTTTAAATGTAGCATCCCTAACCTTTGCATGCATTTCTTGAAATTTTGAATTTTTTCTGTGAGATTGGTAAACAGTTTGATTTTGTGTCTTAAAATTATCATCGAAGAGCAGGGACCATTGAAGAACAGAGTTTCAGTATGGGACTCTAATGTGGTTTTGAGTGGCATTTCCTTGATGCTAAGCACCATTGCATATTCTTATTGGTCATTTGTATGTCTTTAGAGAAAAATCTATTCAATTTCTTTGCCCAGTTTTAAAATGGATGATTTGTGGGGTTTTTTTGCTATTGAATTGCAGAGGTTTATGGTTTATTTTGAATATTAATGTCTTACCAAAAATATGGTTTGCAAATAATTTCTCCCACTCTATAGGTTTTTCCTTTGCTGCAGAAATTATAGCTATATTTAAAGAAATTTGTAAAATGCAAAATGGTGTACGAGTATTTATTGCTTGGCTATTATTATTACCTGTACTTTACATAATAATTTCAGTATATTAATGAAGCCCTACTCCAGTTTTTAACAGATAAGGCTCTTGTCATCTCTCCTCATTTTCCTTGGTCTGTTCTTTACAACAGTGCTTCTCACTTGAGTGTGCATCATCCTCTGGAGGGCTTGATAAACATGGATTGCTAAGCCCCCACCTCAGAGTTTTCTGATTCAGTGTGTATTAATAGGTTGGGCCTAAGAAATTGTGTTTGTATCCATGTTTTAGGTGATGCTCGTGTTGCAAATCTGAAGTCTATGCTTTGCGAACCAATGCTCTAAGAATAACATTCCATGTACCATGACTTCTAGAATCCAGCTGTTGGCCTACTTTGCCACTGTTTCATTCTCTCATCCAAAATGACATGGTTGAACATTCAAGGCCTTAACTTATCAAAATCCTCCACCTCATGGTTAATACCACCTCAGTGTCAAAACAGCCCTGTGTGGAACTCCCTAGCATAAAACACTGTTCTCAATCACTCTGAAGTATCAAATTCAGTTCTTCGGCACATTTTCCCATATCTTCCTCTTCCGCAATTCTTGAAACTTACTTTCTGCTTTGGGAATTACAAAGTTATTCATCCTGCCCCCGTTTTGCTAAGATCAAGCTTTTCTCATTAGACTGAACTTGACTCCTGTCCACCTTGTATTAAGTAGTCAGCTGCCTCAGCACTCCTCCTGCCAGCAACTTGATCTCCCTCATGGGCCCTCCCCATCTCTATCCACAGATCACTCCCTGGTGAGCTTTCTGTGTGCAGATGGCAGAGTGCTGCTGGAGGAAGCTGTGTGGCCCAGTGCAGCTGGCTTTCTGGAAGGGCCTGTTGGACAGCTTCTGCTATGGCTGGGCTCTCTTGCTCCACACTCCTCTTAATTACCCCTCTTTGGTTCCCAGGATTATTTTCCACAGAAACTTTTCCCGCCCTGTTTTATTTCAAGCCTTCAATCCTGTGATATTATTCATCTTTTTTCTTTCTTTCTTTTTTAAAAAATCAAATTCAAAGGCCCTACTGTTGGCCCTAAAATGGATTACCTTGCTATTATTTAGAAAAGATAAATGTAGCTGTCTATCTAAATGAGAGATATCCTATCACAAGTTAATGTCTGACATTTCAAGTGGATGTTTGATGGTTTTGGCTCTCATCTCTTCACACTTAAAGGAACTTGTTTGACTTCTCTATTTATTGCTTTTCTGTTCACTTTTCCAACTCTCTCCTCATCTTTCCTTTTCCCAAATGTGGACTTCTTTCCTTCTATTTTGAAAGCTGCTGTCAATTTGCTCTATAAAGGTGCAATTTTACTCTATCTCGCTTCCCCTTCCTAATGTGATTTAATTTGTTATCATTCTGGTCCTTTGGAAGGTCTTATTCAATTCAACTCATGAAAATCTCCCTAACATCTTTCTTTCTCAGTTTTCGGATATTTGGATGGGAATGCGGTCACTTCCTGAAACCACTTGGTTAGTCAAGGCCAACTCCATCTCTCTCTTCTCTTCCTGTCCCAACTGAACTGAATGCCTGTTCTCAGGGTTGATTCTCTGATTTCTCTGCTGCAGTTGTATCTATCTTTTTCATTTTTGAAAAACATATATATATATTTGTTGTTGTTGTTCATGTTTGAGACACTCATGTCAACATAAGAAACATCCAAACCTGTACAGAATTGTTATGAGTTTATTTGAGCCAAACTGATGACATATGTTAGGGAGTGAGATCTTAATGCTCTGGAGAATGACAGTTTTGTAGTTTTTTAATTAAAAAAAATTGTTTTATGCACCTGAAGTTAAGGAGGGTATTTAAAGAAAATTACATGAAGGTGGGAGAAAGTCAGGCGAAGATTGGATTACAGGGTAGTTAAAATTATGAGCTCTCTTGAGGGTGGTCAGACTTTAGAAGGAGGGGTCAAAAAAGAGATTTTTCAAAGGTCTATTAATGTAATGGGCAAAAACTGTGGTCAAGGCTTGTTTAAGGCAAAAATAAGCTTTTTATTAAGGAAGTTTTATGCCTGCAGAATGACTGCCCACCATGACCCTGCCCAGTTAGGAATTTATGATTTA
This sequence comes from Craseonycteris thonglongyai, assembly GCA_004027555.1. Taxonomy (NCBI): domain Eukaryota; kingdom Metazoa; phylum Chordata; class Mammalia; order Chiroptera; family Craseonycteridae; genus Craseonycteris; species Craseonycteris thonglongyai. The sequence goes on along the minus strand of PVKE010016693.1, from coordinate 11,301 downwards.
TTACAGTACCCCCTTTTTTTGACCATAGTCCCAATCCTTAACATGTCTGGTTTCTTATTAGACTTTTCCTTTGAATATGTCAAAAAAAAATTTTTGTTCTTTTGACAACAATGTCTCATTTCTTATTTTTCTTGTCCTTTCTCTCAGAAGCAGCAGCATTCAGTGTGGAGATCTTGAATGGCTTTGTGACTCCTTGCTGATATGTATCTTCCACAGGCTGCCAAACACCAGGTTTATTTTGTGTTTTCAGATCTCTAAATCTTTCTTTTTTCAACATTATTTTCTTAGGTTTTCTCTAATGGTCAGCTAAAATTCATCTTTGTTTCCCATAACACTTTAGATTCCTTTTATGCTGCTTGTAACATGTAACTGAAGTAGAAAAATCTATAATGATTTCTTACTCCTCTTGGTGATCATGTCCATCACCCTTTGGTCACACCAGGTATTAACTAGCCACCCTGATTTTTTTTTGCCAGGTATCCTGCCACCCCCATCCGCCCCCGCAAAGAAAAAGAAGAAGAAAAAAGAAAATTAAGCTGCACGTGTGGTCAGAATTATTTTCTCACTATTCCCAGGGGCTGGAGTCTCACTTCACTTCACACACATCCCTGGCCACAAATCGCACTGCTTCCTTCATCCCTTTCTTCCTGTTCTTCTTTGTTAATAAAATGCTTGTGCTTGTTAGATAGGTACTCCTCTCTCTTGAAACCTTTACTTATTAACTGCAGCTGCTGCCATTGTTCCTAGTCTACTGGATTTCTATACCTCTTTTAGAGCTTAGTATTTAATTATATACTCAACCGAACACGTTTTAAAGACTTCATATGTGTATATCAATTTCCCAGTGAAATTATAAGTCCCATATTCCTGAATTCTAGTCACTGTAAATGTGCATTGAGTGAGTACTCCATAGAGTGTTCTGTCAGGCCAGGACTCCCACCCTGTGCTACATAACAAAGGGACCTAAAAATGAATTACCTTGCTATTATTTAGAAAGACAGAAAGGTTTACTTTCCTACTCCCCTCAGGTTTTCTACATGCGCAAATTTGCATGAATGACTTTTTAAACTACAAAGTACTAGGTAATCATTATCTGTAGTTAGTTCTTAGTTGAACACTATAATATAGATCAGCATTGTTAATATCAGAAACTCAGCCTAAAGAAATCGATCACTTGCCTCAAGGCATAAAAATTTTCATTTTAGATTTTTACGGTCCCTCTCTTTTCTTTTTAAAGTACAGCCACAGTCTGATTCTTTAGCCTCTGACTTCAGCACCTGAACATAGTAAGACCTTAATAATCATGTCTCAGCACAAACTTTCTCACTGTATTCTAATGAAATAACCTATTTTAATTTATCTCAAGAGAATCTAGAAAATATTTTGATTTTTTAGAATAGCACATACTGTTAATAATATATTTGATAATTTATTTAAATAAAAGTACTCTGACCAAAAAATATATGAAAACAAAATACTATTCAGTAGTACAAACCAAGCCTGTTTAGAAATTCTTTAAAAATAACTTATGTAGATTAAATGTTTTTAAGTGGCAAGTGAAACTAATTTATTATTGACATTGGAATGAAATAAAAATAAATATAATAATATTTATTTTATTGATATATGAATATGTATAAGATAGTTTAGTTTATAAATGCCAAATGACCCGGAAGTATTATATTATACTTAGGTTAACATAATCAGTGGTCTAAGGATATATTGTCCTTTTTTTCTATGCTATAGGTAAAGAAGTACATAGTAAACATGCTGTGGAAGGATCTGAAATCCTGCCACTGACCTGTCATGGCCACTGGATGTCACTAAGACCAATAACATGGCTATGAGCCAAATGTCCATGAAAGGCTTAAATACTAGTATTTTGTTTTATTTTACATTTGTTCTTCAAAATGGAAAACTCAAACTTCAAAACCAAGGTAATTATAATTGGTTTATAAAGATATAGCGACAGGAAGGATAGTAGTAAAGTAAATTGAAAGTGGAAATACAAAATGATCAAGGAAAAAGGAAGACATACATTATGACAAATCTCAATATGACTCCAATAGGACAATCATTTATTTTAATGGATGTAGATACAACTTTAACTGGGAATCCAAGTTATCTTGCTGAATGAACAGGATATAAATTGTACTTTGTATCAATTATCTGGGTCTTTGTTTTCTTGAACAGGATTACATCCTTTTTCCTCAGTCTGTTATGGGCTGAATTGTGTTTCCACCTAAAATTAATACGTTAAAGTCCCAAGACCCAATTCCTCAGAAAATGACTTTATTTGGAGATAGGTTTTTTAAGAATTAAAATGAGGTCACTGGGGGGGGGGGGGGGGGGGGGCTAATCCAATATGACTGGTATCATTAAATAAAAGGGAAAATTTGGAAACAGAAATATGAATAGAGGGGAGATGGTACAAAGAGCCACCAATAAGCCAAGGAAAAAATTTTAGAACAGAACCTTTCCTCACAGTTCTCAGAAGAAACCATTTCATTTTCATCACATTCTTATGAAGTACACATTATTCTCTCTCCTTTATTGGGACAAAGCTTAGAGACAAGTGAATGATAAGAGACAGCCTTTACCTGAAACTAAAATTTATACTTTTCATGACTACAATGATTAACTGTTTTTCTTTTTTTTAAAGATTTATTTTATTGTTTTTGACAGAGACAGAGATAGAGAGAGACAGAGAGAAGGGGGAGGGCCCAGAATACTCTGTACTTGTATGTCATCAGTTTTCAACATGGTTTTGTTCCACACAGGTGGGCAGGGGCTGCGCAGAGTGGAACCTGCGCTGATGGCCTCCTGCATGGGAGGCATGCCCCCTAGAGCCAGGGGATGAACGAGGGTTTGAGAACAGAACTGGGGGTCTCCTGCATGGGAAGCACACCTCAATTCAGCATATGGGTCCACATAAGCTGGGGCCGACATTCGATCCTTGGTTCCTGGGGCTGCGAAATGAGCATTAAACTCGCTGAGACATCCTGGCTTCCCTATTTTCCTTAACTATTAGACTTAAAATTGAAAGAAACATTTATACTTTTATTAATAATTGACATTTATTTTATAACAATATTACAATTAGACTAATGTAATATTAAATATTTTAGTTGTGTTTCTAAACTTAATAACAATGTAAACCATAAACAATAAATCTAAAATACATAATAATCAAAATTATCATTGTCCAAAATGTACACCATTTATATATTTTATAAATGTTTTCCATACTAATTATTTATATTAATAAAATGTCAATAGATGTAACATTTTGAAAATGGTTTAACCCTTTTTTAAATCAAGCGCACAACAATGAAGTTAGTTGATAAAAGTTGTTAATATAATCTGGTGTTTTATTGTCTATGTCAGATTCATGGCTTGTATTAGGGAAAAATAAAATGATGGAACATGAAAGAATTGTACACTATCATAGGACATAATTTTTTTATTATGATAGACTAGAAACCTTCCATACAAACTTTAATAAGTAAACATACTTGGGCTTTCAGTCTTCTATTAAAAAAAAAAAAAAGAAGTTTGCTCCTAAATACCAGTATTATGCATACTAAGAAAAGATTGAGATAACACAGGAAATGCAAATAGTTCTGCCTTTGCAGTTTCACTGCCGCTATGCCACCTGTTACTAGTGCTAATGCCAACTAGCTACATTTATGCCAATACTCGATCCACATCTGAGAATTTTCTTGCAATCACTGCAAGTTTGAAAGCATCTGTGAGCTCTTTCTTTTAAGTTTTGGTTTGAAAAGTGGAGTTAACAGTGGACTTTAACATGTAAGTTAGCATGATCAGATATGTGTTTGCATTTATTTAAAATTTTCAATAACCAGAATTTCATACAGATGGTGAATACTTTTACAAAAAAATAAATTTCTTTTTACTGGTCAGAAAACACTTCAGGTTTTTTTCAAGCTACAGCATTAACTTCTGTCTCAATAGGCTCTTTTGGTATTACTGATTTTTAACGTTTGTCTTTTATCTATAATTGTAATTGGTAGATGCCTACTGACTGAGAGCTTCTAACTGCTATTTCAAATAAGAGTAATATAGAAATTATGTCTTTAAAATTTTTCTAGTTCATAGTATATTTCAGAATATATATTCTAGTATAATATACTATAATACAGTATAGATTTCAAAATAATATATTTCACAATATATTTCAGTTCTCTTCAAGCTTCCAATTTTAGAATCTGAAGAGCTATTTGATTTTTCTTGGGCAGCAAAGAGAAAAGTCCCCAAATATCCAAAAGAAGAAAATCTCACATGTGTTGAATACCATTAGTGATGGTTTCTTTGAATTTTAAGAATCAAGATAAAGCCTGTTCTTTTGGAATTTTGAATAAAATACAAAACATCAAATAAAATGTTTTGTTTCAATAAACATAAAAATTATTTTTTTGTGAGCATTTGAGAATGTATTCTGCAGATCTAAAAAAAGCAGACAGCGAATCTGAGCAATAAACTAGAAGAAATAGTTTACTGTTGAGATTCAACCATTTGTTTTTCAGAGCATTAGAGATGTAACATTGCTACAGAACTGTTCAAATAAATGATGAGAAGCCAGCAAAAAGAACAGCATGAGTAGACACACTACCTATGTCAATATGAAAGTGAGAAGGTACATTTTCCATGTTTAGATATATTTAGATACACAAATACCATTGTATTACAACTGCCTACAGTATTTAGTACAGCAACATGCTGTGCAGGCTTATAGTCTAGGAGCAATTGGCTTTATCCGGAAACCTAGATGTGAAATAGGCTGTACTATCTAGGTTTGTGAGAACAAGGATAAATTGCCTAGTGATGCATTTCTCATAACTGTCTCCATCAGTAAGTGACACATGACTGCATTTAGCCCACAGTCCCTCAGCTCCTACCTTCAATTATAATTAATTTTCACCCGGGACCAAAAAAATAAAAAAAAAAGACAAGAAAAAGCTAAGCTAGCTAAGAGAATTGAAAGAAGAGAGAAACAACAACAAAAGTGTAGAGAATCAAAATAATGTATTTGTTGGGGAAAATTTAGTCTCCTGAATGGAGGTTTTTGGTTCATTACTCCTTTTAACTGACTAAAGATGTGCTACTGTCATTTGTGGGCCTTGGCTTCCTTATCTGTAAAATTAGAATACTGGACAAATTAATACTTAATATTGCTTCCAACATTAAATTTCTATGAATTTTTGAAAAAAAAAATTTTGTGGAAATATATTCCCAACATCTGAAATAATGGAAATGGCACCAAACAAATAGATGTGTTAAGTCAGGTATTTACTACTCATGATTATGTCCAGAAGCTTCCTTCTCTATAGGGTCAGGTGTCAAACTGTACATTTGAATATTGGCAACTCAAACAAAAATTTCACTCCATAACTTTTTTTAAGAGTGTTTTTATTTACTTCCTGTAAATATTTACTTATGTTATATCTTTGGAATTTGTGGGTAATTTTTAAAGATAGTTTATTCATAAACTTTTTTACTACTGCTAATGTTTATTTAAAAATCTTTGGAGCAATAGGAGACCATCCAGAGATCTGAAGCAAACAAAGGTAGTCATTTTGAAAAAAAAAAAATATATATATAATATTAACTTCAAGTAGGTATAAATTTCATTTGCAAAGATAAACTAATTGAGGGTCACTAGTGAATATACTTAAATTCTTCTAAAATTTTTATCATTTTGATGGAATCCTACATATTATCTAACAGCATATTTTACATATGAATATATGTCACTTACTTCTAAAGTGTTGTTTTGTTGATTATATCGTAACTGAAAATAATGGACCAAAAATCTAGAAAATTCAGTCAGCCTTTACACCATGAATTCAATAAACTCAATTGAGAACAAAATTACCTTTAAAGATAGTTTTACACAATAACCAAGAGCTTTTTCAGTTTGCTTTCCTGTAGGAAATTGCAGTTGGAATACATCATGAAGTTTCAGCACTGTGCCCCACGTTCTTTACTGACCCATTTGTAATATGAGTATCTGCATCCTGTGTAGATTCTTCTGCATCAATAATGTTCCTTTGTTTAAATTTAAAAAATGATGCATAGTTATTTATAATTAGAAAAATATTTTTTAAATCATCATTGAAATTATAACAAGTATTCTACACAATTGCCTGTTTTGATGAGGTAGGTATCGCTGCAATGCATGTTGACTGTAAGAAATATTTAAAGCGAACTTGAAAATGTGTAAACAGACTATTCCAACTGAATCAATCTGTTGATACTGACTCAGTTGTGTTCATGGGGCATACTAGAAGTGATGCATGTGTTCCAACCTACAAACCAAAATAATAACACCAATAAACTATAATTCAGTGTTTAATGTAAAATACCATTTTATAAAACAATGTCATATTTACTAAATAGTAATTTTCAGTGCTTCAGTTTCTAATTTTAAATATAAGTTTAATTAAAAAAACAGTTATTTGCACTATTCACATTGTACAAGCTCAGCACCTACTTGCTGCTTAGTGGCTACTGTATAAGACAACACAGGTCTAAAAGCGGTGGTACTACATATATATTTTATATATGTGTCCCCCAGATTTACATGTTGCAATCATGTCTCCCCCATTGTGATGCTGTTAGGAGGTGGAACCTTTGGGAGGTAATTAGGATTAGATAAGGTCATGAGGATAGAGTCCCCATAAATGAGATGAATGACTTTGTAAGTCACTAGAGAACTTCCTCCTTGTTTCTGCTCTCTTTTATGTATGGATACAAGGAGAACTATGCAATCTGCAAGAGGAAGAGGTAGTCTATCCCCCATCCATGTGGGCACTCTGATATCAGACTTCTTGCTTTCAAAATTGTGAGATTTTCTTGTTTATAAAGCACCCAGTCTATGATATTTTGTTATAGCAACCCAAACAAAGAGTGTGTGTGTGTATATGTACATACATATAGGTATGTGTGTGTACATGTATGTATATGTGTGTGTGTACTGTCCAGAAAGTATCCAGCTATGTCACTGTTCTTGTTATATTGAAAACAGCTGATTTTTTTTTCTGGACAACACACACTGTAGACTCTCCATTAACCAGAACTCAACCAATGGGTGCTCTCAGGAAAAGCAGCAAAATGTTTCAACCACCACTTTCAAGCAGCCCGCAAAATGTTTTTGAAGGTTGTTTGAGAGTTTGCCCCTTGCTTGAGTTGCTAGTGGAGAGTCTACTTACATTTAGTTGCATTTTATCTGGCATCTACCAGTCCTCATGGGTACTGGTCAAACCCACTTACCACTGGTATAGATTTATGCATTTTAAGACAGAAGGTAATACTAACTATGATAAGGTGACCAGATTTTAACATTGGTAAAGCGGGACACCATTGACCGGGAGGGAGGGGGTTCTTGATTAAAAATTTGGTCTGTCTCTCGCCGTTCCCTAGCTTGTCGTGCATTCCTTCCAAAAATCGGGACTTTTTTAAAACGCTGTGGGACGCGGGACAAATTGATAAAAATCGGGACTGTCCCGCCAAAAGCGGGACGTCTGGTCACCCTAAACTATGAAGGCACATGACAATCTTTATTTTTATTAAACAATTTAAAAAGCTGTACTATACACATAAAAATGCTATAATATTTAGTTAATGAGAAAGAATAGCTTGCTTAAATAATGCAAACAACACATTGCAAGCATAAAATATCTTCCTTCTATTTGAGACAGAAGTTCATAACTAATCTCCTATGCTGCTGAGTGTTAAGCATACCTGATTTTAGAGAAAACATATGATAATATGTAGAAACTATTGATTAGGTGTTGTGTCAGGAAACTTTATGGGTGGACCTAAGGGCAACTTGTGATTTTTAAAGAACTTAAAAAACTAAAGATTGTGTCTACATTTTTTGTCTGGTTCATTCAAGTTGTGTGAGGGGTGTGAGAAAGGGAGAGTTGTAATGACAAAACTCTGTTTAAGCGAGGTTATCAAATGTTAGTAGTAAACATGATATGTTAAACAATTTTTTTGTTTCTTTTAGAAAAGAAGACAAAAGTGGACTGTCTGAAATTCGCATTTAAATTTTTACAAAAGTTAAACCCTGTCTTTCGATCAGTCAGGGCAATTTCAGCTGATATACTTTTAGAGGTGGATTGATATTTACCTGCTGTGTAATTATAAAACTTATTAATCATATGCTTTTATTCAAAATATCAATATAAAAACCACAAGGCATTGATGAGAATCTATCTTAGGGATGCATAACAGTTTGGAAAGCAACATTTACTAGAATCATCTCAATGCTGAAAAAAAAAAAAGACTCAAGCGATAACTAAATGATAGCTAAGACTCATCCAGATTTTAGAAAGTATCTGGATGTTTGGCATCGTATATGAAAGTTCCAGATGGTTGACTAGACTTCTCACTTTTCATTTGGATTTTTTTCCCCAAGAGTTTCATTCAATTTTAATGTTCATTCATGGAGACAATTTGTGACAGACAAATAATTTTAGGGGTATCCTTATCTTTTATTAACAGAACATGAGTCATATTTGGGTATGCCATCTTTCAGCAGATTAAAACATTAGTTCACAATAAAATTATTTACATATTTGGGTTCTTGGTAACCACTTTTAAACTTAATCTTCTGTCTCGCAGTGATCTCAGAATACCAGTTGACTTCATTTTGCAGTAGTATTCAGAGTCTGAAAGACAGTGGGCACTCAGTGATTTTATATATATATATATATATATATATATATATACAAAAATAAAGATAATTTCAATGGAAAATACTCATTATCTATACATATGTTAAAGGGGAGAAACTTTCAAACAGAAAATTAATAAGATGTATCAAGGAAATCCAAATATTTGAACTGTCAAGTAATTGCAGGGATGTTATTTAGTCTGATTTGCTTGACTTGTCTGTCTAGCTATACTAATCATCAGCTTTGCCTGTTTGTGCTGTGAGGCAGCAGACATGCATGAAATACAACAATCTGGGGGCATTACCTTCTGGAGTGCTGGCTGACAGCAACTGTATTGGGATGTTTTCTTTTTAACACATGCCATGAAATGTTAACAGTTTATAAATATTATTTTTCATGGGAATAGAAGTGATTGAAAGTCAGCTTCCTTTTATGTCAAAAGCTATTAAACTGCGGATGTGTTAATAAACAGGCTCCAATGTTAACAAAATGTAGAGAGTTTGCATAGAAATGCTAATTTAGGTTACTGAATGGGCACTGAAATCAGGAAACAGGGTTCTATGCAAGCCATTAAATATTTCTAGGCATCAGTTTCCTTGTCATCTGTAACACGTACTTAGGAGGTATGAATATACAACTTATGCTGATCAAATGTGTGAAAGTTCTTTAAACAAACCCAGCATTCAAGCATAAGATGTCTGTCATTAATATGAAATATTGTGTAACTTTCTGCACTGGAGAATCCACCTACTTTTCCTCTAGGCTAATGCTGTGATGACAAGTACAGGAACATTACAATCCACTGGTCTCTTCCATCTGTAGGCAAATCGCTTATACATGCTGATATGTAATCATCAGTTTTCCTGCAGAATGGTAGCCAATTGTAAGGCTGCTGATTGGCAGTTCTTTCCAGTCAAAGGCAAACTCTTGCAACTAGTCATAGTAACTGGCTCTTATTGGACATCTGGCTACCCATCTCAGAGTTTTATGTTTTGTTAATGATTCATTGACACCTCTCGTCAGCTCTCAAGTTTGGTGTTGCCCTATTGGCAGCCAAGAATCTCACATTTCAATTATTTTGGCTGTTAACTCACAACATATGTTTTTGGCATTGTCAACCGAGGAAAGGCAAAAGTGCAACTTTGGCTGCAATGAAGCCAACACTAAGAAGTAGGGAATGGCTTTTCTTGTGTGTGTGTTTGTGTGTTCATTTAAATCACTGATTTTCTTGTCAGTGGAGTGTAGCAAATGCAAGCTGTTATTTAAAGATATTTAATCAATATAGACACTAAAAAATCATGTTTTTCTTTAGCAGTGAGAATAGTTTACATCATTTGAAAACAAAAAACATAGAATATAGCAATCCGATCCTTGGAGATGCAAGAACGAATGCAAAGAATAACATGCCTATGGTGTTGGCTAGCAGCAAGAAAAAAAATTGTAAAATAACACAACTGATAATAAGTATTAACTGACACCTTTTTGTTTTAAAATGATTAAGTTTGGGTTTGATAGTCAAGAAAATAAATTGTTCAAATTAGCTCAACTTGATTAACAATGGTTAATTAAAAGAACAACGACACACTTCTAAACCTTTTCATTTTCAAAAAATGGTTGAGCTGTCATAGTAACATTCTTCAAATCATATTAGCCAGAAAAGCAGAAATCAATATGGACTCTTCCCTCTTTTACCCTCGCCCCTACCACATAAATCTTTACTAAGTTCATCATGTTTGCCTCTTTGAATGCTCACATATCGGTTTTTCCTCTTCACCATTTCTGCTGTTGTCTAATTCACTTGGTCATTTTCTATTTTCAGAGCACCAATAATAATCTGTGACTGCTATCCCTGATCTCTTGGCTTGTCCTTCATACCCCATCCCTCTTCTAAAATCACTTGTGTTCTGTTTTCCAATTGTCTTCGGAATGGGAAACTCAAAACTATAAATCCTTTTATGATTTTGTCCCTCACCATCTTTTTCAGTCTTATCATCTGCTGGCTTGTCTTCATCTCTTTCCATTCATCCTCATCTTTTCACCTCTCTCTGTGACCCTCTGAACACCAGTCCAAGTAGAAACACAGTTTTCTTTTGCATGCCGATCTCTATTGTGGCTGGTGTTCGTGCTACTCTTCTTAGTGGAATTATTCTTTCATTTCTTTATATCCACGAACATGAACACTTAAGGCCATTTTTTTACTCATCATTTTTTTATTACTTAATTCTTCACAGGAAGTCATATTTCTCACTAGTGTGTTCCATTTTACTTTATAATATTTTTTGTTCCTGTTTATTTTAGTTGCTATCTCATACTTCCATTAAGCACCTACTTATGGATATTTGCCATGTGCAGTACATTATCTTTTTTATTTTTTTATTTTATTGTTAAATTTAATGGGGTGACATTGGTTGGTAACAATTAGATAGTTTCCCGATGTACAACTCCACATCACATCACCCATGCATCGCATTATGTGCCTAGCTCCCAGAATCAGGTCCCCCTCCAACACCATATATCTGGTGCCCACTCCCCCCTCCCCGCACAACTCTCCCTCCTCCCTCCTCCCTCCTCTCCAGGTAAACACCAAACCATTGAGTGT
>PVKE010016692.1:0-31689 GCA_004027555.1 Craseonycteris thonglongyai | reverse complement strand
AAGACCCTGGCCCAATTCCTGCCCTGTGCAGCCCTGCGCCCACCTGTGGAATGAAACTAAGGAGAAAAATCTATGACGTTCAACTATGGAGACTGTTCTGGGCCCTCCCCCTTCTCTCTGTCTCTGTATATCTCTCTCTCTCTTTCTCTCTCTCTCTCTCAAAAACAATAAAAATAAATCTTTTAAGAAAACAAAAAACAAAAAATGATACCAAATGGGAAATAGACCTGTTGTGGTTATCACTATATAAGATCAGTAAATGTCTAAGCATTATGTTCTCTCGTGCAAGTGAAACTAAAAAAACAAAACCACCTGAAACTCTATGATATGTTAAATACTCATTAAATTAAAAAAAAAAAAAGATAGACTATATTTTTAAACAAGTCCTCCAAGTAATTGTCACACACACCAAAGTTTGAGAAGCTTTATTTTGAAAATTTGGATGACTGCTATAGCATGGCAGACTATAAACTCTCCTCTTAGGCTGTAAGCTTTCTTTTAGAGAAGAAAATGCTTTGTGGCAGGGAACATGTCTTAAGTCTATGTATATGTCCAAGCATTCAGACTAGTATGAGCCATATAACGTACACACAGTTATATGCCTTTAAAGTGGCAGAGCAGAGGAGGAAGGACAGAAAGACAGGAGGCAGAGGGAAAGGGCATAAAAAGAGTACTTCATCCAGGATGCTTGGAAAGGTTGGCTTTTCTCTTGAGAGTGGCATCTAGTCAAGAGTTTCCCACTATTTTATGCTTTGTTTTCAATAAAAAATAGGATAATCTCAATACTTTTTCAAAGACCTTTACTTTATTCTTCATTATGCAGGTTAAATGCCCTTAAACACAAACACTATCATTAGCCTCTCATAACCTCCTGCTACCTGGACATTTTCCTAAAAGGTTTCAAGTTTCAAGGAAAAGGAAGAAATTACAATTTATTAAAAACCTAGTATGTTTCAGTCCCAGGGTAGAGCACTTTACAAAGGTTCTCCCATGCAATGCTCATAACACCCTTGTGGTTACTTCAGTACCACCCCTATTTCACACAGATCATATTATAGAATATATGTAGAGTATACACATATGTATAAACATTTTCCAAACAAAAATATAAATATTTTTGTTTGTAAAATGTTTATCAATCAATCACCTACCTGCCTACCAACCTACCTGTCATCTATCATCTATCTGGTCTACCTATGTGCCCAAAGTCACCCAGCTAGCTTATAGAAGAGCCCTATCCTGGACTACAGGTCTGACTCCATCACTTACACACACATACCCCAAATGAGAAAACACAGTGATGGCAAATAAAATGACCTTTTAGTTCCCAAGCTTCTGATGGGGAATGCAAATCTCCCAACCAGCCATGAAAGCACAGGGGGACACTTAGCCTTCCCTCTCTTTAAGAGAATCATGGGGAAAGAATTCTGAGGCTATTCTGTGTGCCCAGGTTCAGACACCACTGGGCAGGAGGCTTTGAGGCAAAAGTAGACATGACAAGGGGTGAAAATGAAAAGCATTTTATTTTGCTTCTGTGTTGTTCTTAGTATGAGCCAAAACAGTGGTATCAAGTAGGGTGCCTTAGTGAGCATCCCAGAATTCCTGCCGCCCCTTGCATGGTTGGGGTATTTGATACATTTTTGGATAAATGTGTCAACTATGTACTGTTTTATGCTTTCCCTTTATATGATTTCTTGTTTGTTTAGCTTTTTAAAGTTGTAAAAAAATTAAATTCCTGTGAGGAACTGCTACATAGGTAATCAGTAAATGTCAAGTCAGCTTTTTATACAGTTCAGGGTTTATTTTAGGGGACCAAAAGTATAGCAACAGTGACCAACTTGAAAAAACAAAACAGGATTTTTGGGGTTATTTTTAAAGGCTGTTTTCAAAATTGTTTGTATTTTGCAAGAAAAATAAGGTGTTCTAACTATAATCTTTACTATTTTGAATAAATATAGCTTCTGAATGGAGTATAATAGTTAAACATAGCTTTTCACACATGGGAAAGCAAATACGAAAGCACAAATGTGATATATATATATATACAACATTAATTTATATTATTTTCAGGTGTTTAGCATCTGTATAATTTATGAAGTACTTCCCCCAATAAGTCCAGTGTCCTCCTGTTACCATGCATAGCTTTTCTGACATTATCACCTGTACTTCCATCCTGTCCCTCACATCCATGTAACCACTATGTATCTACCAATGTGCATTTCCTAATCTCTTTCCCCTTCCCACCTGTAGTCTCTTAATTTAAGAAACACTGGACTAAGACTAAGTGACAGTCTAGAGATGTGGTAGCTATCTCCCATTTTTTCTGTGTCCTTGGAAAAACTGGTTTGCTCTGGGCCTCAGAAACTCAAACTCAGTGGTCCCTTTTATATAGAAAGAAATGAAGAATGCTTTGTATATCTGTAAAGATCCTCTATTTTCCATGTCTTCTGCCAGCAGTGTCTGTTCTAAAGCACTGTTGGTAAATATTAATTAGCTCTCTCATAAATACTTGATGATTTAAAGTAGATATAATGCATTTGATAGTCTATCACTGGACTAAACATTTTAAAAGGCCAGTTAACCTCTTGACATTTTTTTTTCTTTTATTACATGAGGCAGTTTTGAAGGATTAAATAAACGTATTTGATAGGGCCCAGCTTCAATTGGACAGCATCCATTTACCTACTCTGTTTCTCACTGCAAATTAGCTAGGGTTTCCTTTCTGTGTTCCCTGGAGATTTGAATTCAAGCAAGGGCCTGAAATTCCTTGTATTGGCCTGAAACGTTCTCTGATGATTTTCAGGGAAATCTTTATAGAAATATCCCCTCCCCAACTATAGAACTGTGTTTCTTTATTTCATATGGCACCATTATAAGGAAACCAAAGTCCCCACTAATGGATTGATACCATCAATTAAGCCTCTTGTTTGACTGAGGTCTTTCCTTTCTAACCCAAGCTGAAGGTCAGTTAGAATGGTGATGGAAGGCAGTTAATTTCCTGTTAATAAATACAGTCTAGAAAATGCAGTATTGATTGCTGCATTTCACAGAAGGGCCAATCTAGGATGATATAATTTGTAAGGCCAGAGAGTACCGTGTTGCTGCATATGTCAAGTGAACAATGATTTATTGGACCAAGACCACATTAAGTCTATGAGTCTGTAACATGTGAAATATAGTCCCTGCCATTTAAGAACTTAAACATTTTAGGGATCACATCAAGACCTAGAAATAGTAAGAGATTTAGAAAGCATTATCGTAATTGTGGCTATACTAACACTTCTGGAGTTCAAAGAAGCGAGCGATCCATTCAGTCATAGGCATCGCCATTCAATCATAGAATTCGTAGAATAAGATTTGATCAGGTCTTTGAAGAATGGAAATGGTAAGGGGCCATAATGCATGCCATAGACAGAGAGACTGAGAAGATAGCAGGGGAGTGTTAACAGGTTGTATGGTGACAATTTTGTTGAGTGAGTGAGTAAATGAGTGAATGATAGCTCTTCTGTGTATCATGATTGGGTATAAGCCCCTGCATTTCATACAGTGAAATCATTGAGCTAAGGGATTGCTCAGTCTAGGACTGCCACCCCAGAGCTCCAGTTTCTGAGATATATCATACTAGCATTTCCTGTGGTGTGCTCTATAGGGTAAAGACAGCTATAATGAAGTCCAGTTTTCTTAGGAAAAAGGCCCCCATCCTACAAAATACGTTTCTTACGTAAGATATTGTTAGGAAATTCATATTTGCAATGAATTTTCACTCCTTTTTTCTTGCTTCTTTGCCCTCTCATTTCCCGGGAAAGACAGGGAATCTTCTCTGTGGTTAACTTTCACATTCTTACTTCAAATAATTAAATCTCAAATCACCTTTATTGTAATATGCTCAAGAAGCAATAAATCTTTGGGCTCCACTTAAGAGGGCAGAGTCAAAGAGTAAGGACCCCATAGTTGTTTATTTGACTGTCTTCTCCCAAAAATATTCTTTATGATTGACCAAGGACACATACTCTTCTTTTCTTTTCCAGACAAATCAATTTTGCATTGCCCTTAGAGCTCTATCTTAAATCAAAAAAGTGTGGGCCCCTATCTTACCTTGAGACTTTGTGCCTCCCACCTATTTAATGTTTACAGATATTACATATTCAGACCAGTTATAACTGTAGGTAAAGGAAGAAATATGTGAAAAGCTACATATAGAAGAATAGCATCATGCACGAGTTTTGTATAGTCAAGTTCAATTACGTAATACTGACACAGAGGGAGAGTTAGGCGGTAAAAAGAGGGACAAATGATCAAATACTGTTCCTTCCACTGTTCAAATGAGACCTGGGCCTATGTAGTCCAATGGACCAGGACTCCAGAGCCAAAATGCAAGTAGAAATAAAAGAAGCTAATCCTGAACTTTTATGTTTCTAAGAATCCAGCTCTGGCTTTGAGGAGCATTTTGAGAAAATTTCATAGTTAACTTAGATGGTCTATATGTGTATATTTTATTTTCACCTTATTTGCCCTCTTGCAATATTTATTTCTACTTAATATGTCACTCTACTGAAATTTATAGGATTGCATAACTTGTTGACTAAATGAAAACAAAGAGATTTATTTGTTTAACCATCCTTCTATACTGTTGGGAAAATCAAGACCCAAGGAGAGGAAATGTTTTAGCACATTTACTGAATTTGGGGAGGGTAGATAGAATTAGAAATCCTTATTTCTAATATAATGTCTTTTCCACTGTGTTTAGAAGTCAGATACCAAGCTTGTTAGAATTTTGTATAAAGTCAGATTAACTGGACATTGAGTATCCGGAAGTAGAGGCGGCAGCAGAGATAATAGTGGGGAATATATTCTCTTATGAATAAAGTACAATTGTTAGACTATAGATATGTTTCTTTATTTTTGCAGTAATGTTCCCAAAGAAGGCTAAAATGTAATTTTTTTAGGTTTATAAGCGTATTTAGAATTGTGAAGG
The DNA here is from genome assembly GCA_004027555.1 of Craseonycteris thonglongyai. Classification (NCBI taxonomy): domain Eukaryota; kingdom Metazoa; phylum Chordata; class Mammalia; order Chiroptera; family Craseonycteridae; genus Craseonycteris; species Craseonycteris thonglongyai. Next base: position 26,714 of record PVKE010016692.1, on the reverse strand, counting down.
ACAGTTATGATTCATAAGAATTTGTAATATATTAATTATATTCTGAGACATTGAGTTTATTATTTTTGAGAAAAGTTAGTCCTGAAGTAAGCCATCCCTCTCTTCTTTCAAATGCTTTCTTACTCTTGGAAAAATTGTACTGACACTTTGGAGGAAAGTAATCAGCCCTGGGAAATATCAGAGTAAAATGTAGAATAGTAGCAAACAGTAGCAAAGAAAAAAAATGTTGACTTTCCCCAAAGATGTCTACTTAACAAAGCAGATATATAATTCTTAGTTCTCAAGAAAATGATGGATTTGTAATAAGGTTCTATGGAAATTAGTCTTTGAGGCACAATTTTTTACCTGAACTGTGAATTTGTTTGGATGAATTTACATAGAGATGATGTGGTTTGCGTCGAGGTCAATGTGGTGTTAGAGAGAATGAGAAAAAAATATATGATCTTTGTTCTCCTCATCCCAAAAGCATATGACCTTGCACGAGTCACTGAAATTCTCTGTGTTTTGCTTTCTCTACTCAAATGAGGGTAATAAAATGGCTTAGATGATGATGATAATGACGATGATGATGATGATAGTGGTGATGGTGGTGCTGATGGTGGTGATGTTAGATAAATTTTAGCTCCATTTAGTAGGTGTCAGGCATGATGCTAACTAAACACTTTGTATGCACTACCTTATATGAAACTCCCAAAATTCTGTGAAATTACTACTATGATATTCACTATACAGATGAGGAAACAGACTAAGAAAAATCACATAGTTTGCCCCCCAATTATACACTACAAGTGAAAGAACTGAACCTGTGTTCCTCCCTACCATATTATATGTGAAAGCATTTTGAGAATTGACATACAGAAATACAGGGAATTTTGTCTTTTGTAGTATTCTTAAATACTCTTGTTGAAGTCAAAGCAGTGGTCAGAAAGGGCACTTGATTTACCAGATCCCTGTTTTAGAAGCTAACTGGAAATAATGCCATAACTTTCTCCTCCAGCTATCTTCTTCCCTGAGCAAATATGACGTGTACAGCATACCACAGTTCATGAATGTTTCATATCATGTTTGTCAAATAATGTAATGACATGTACAGAGTGAGCAGAGTGTAGCACAGATGTTTTGGCCCCCAAATAATTGAAAGGCTTTTGTATTGCTATTGATGTTTTTAAAGTCAAAACTCCAACAGTTCCCTGGCTCTAATGTTAATTACCACATTTTGCTGCAGTTGAACTGAAATTCTACATAGGATAAGGTCATTCTGCACACTTTAGATTTGTTGAGCTATGGTTGAAGCCAAGTCCCCACCCAGTGCCTGAGCTGCAACTTGAGAATAAAATTGCGTGTTCCTGGATGGGTCCCACAGTGCTGTGTCCACGGAGGAGTATGGTTACCAGAGGGGGTCACCATTACCCCCTCCAGCATCTCCAGGAACTCACTCACCTACCTCTTAGGAGGTCAGACCTTCAGGTGTGTCCTTGGACAGTGCTTCCGAATTGTAATACTTGTATTGGTCACTGGAGAGCCAGTAACCAGGCAGATTTGAATTTCCTAGCTCTGGGGTGGAGCCAGGTGGTACTGATACTGCTGTGTTTTGAGAAACGAGATGGGAAAGGACACTTCTGCATCCTAGTGGAAGAAATTGATGTAGCTTATCAACTCAGAAAAAAGAAAACCCCTAGGCAACTTGCTACAGTACGTTGTGGCGAGGTCACGGGAACATGGTGAAATTGGCAAAATGGACATGTGAGCATCTCCCTAAATACTCATCTCCCCGAGTCTGTAAGTGTTCAAGTCGCTCTCCCCCAGAACCCTACCAGAACATCACTCCACCTTTCTCAACGGCCCCATATTTCTGAAACTTCTTCCTCTTTTCTCTCTCTCTAACTCCCATCAGAAGTTACCCAGGACCTGCCTCACACTCTCACAACCTTACCCTAAAGTTGGTGCCAATCTCCATAATTCAGAACCTTGATGCAAAAACAAACAAGTCAGAGAAGTTAGACAGAAAGGGGTTTGGGGGCAAAGCAAATTCCTAGGACACTTGAGATGATACCACACAGACATAGGTTACTGTTTGCGTACACTGGGCTCCCTGAGCAATTTCTCTTTCTGCTTGGCCGATAAGCTTCTTGTACAATATTTGCTGCTCTGGTCAAGCAGATTTCCCTGCCAACTGACATTTTCTTTTTGTTTCAGAAGTTTTTAGTTTGTGTGTGTTTGTAAAGAAAAAGAAAGTAATATATTTATTCCTCTCCCTCTGGGACAATATCTTCCAAATCTCTCATTTCTGTGCCGCCTCCTGAGCTTTCTCTGCAGCCGGCAATGTCCTACACAAGCTGTAGATAACACCGGGAGGTAGCTTAAATTATTTTTCAATATATTCTGAGAGTGAAAACGCCAAGTCATATATTTTAGTGAATAGATGCCACTATAAAAATTCAGTGTTTCCTTAACTGAGGACCTATAAGGGAGGACGAGGTGACACAAGAAGTAATTTCATCTCTGTTCTTAGTAAAGACTCTAGGGAGTGAAAACATTCCAAGAAATAAACATATTTAACACTGGTCCACCACTATTTATTTTCAAAACCCTTCACAAACACTAATTAAAGTGACTCCTTGCTTTAAGAATAATGAGGACCACAAGGCACTCACTTAGCCCAAGTGCTTTAATGGAAAAGCTTTTCTTCTATTTCTGGTGGTTCTTAAGTCATTTACCTAACTCTCCCTGCGGTCACTTCAGGACAATGCGAGGCAGAGAGAATGTATGGCCTGCTGATTAAGAGTTCATGCGCAGGGTCAGAGAAGGCCGAGTCTGAGTTCTTCCAAGCTGTGTGGGCCTGCACAGAGGACTTGCAGATGGTCTAAGATTAGGCTTGCCCATCTCTGAAAGGGCGGGCTGCTGAGAAGTCCTCTCAGCTTTATAGCATAGGTAGGGCTGATTTCTTTAGGCACAGTAGACATGGGGCCCATGATACTTTTGGAGCACCAGAATATTTTCACTTAAAATCAGAAGAAGAAAATGAGCTTTAAAGTCAAAGAAAATGTTTTAGTATAGGATACACCTGTGTTTATTATACTAATGTTGTCATAAAATATAATTCTGAGTATTTTGTTATGGAGAAAGAGGCCAGAAAGGCAAAAGTGCCCAAGACCATCCAGAAGTCACAGTGGGCCCTGGATATACGTAAATCACTTAGCTCAATGACTGGCACATCCCAATGGGGTTTCCAAGGACGCATGTCAGGGTTACAGACATTTTCTCCATAGGGCCACATTTCAGCCTTTGCAGGCCAGTTTCTGTTGTGTTGTAACTACTCTGCTATTTTAACTTGAAGCACCATAAATGGTTATATCTGTGTTTCAATAAAACTTTATTTTTAACAGTAAGCAGCAGGCTGGATTTTGGTTCACAGGCCTTAGTTTGCTGACTCCTGACTTAAACTAATATCAAGGCTTTTATTATTAATACTATTGAAAGAATTATCATTTTATTCTTTCAGTTATCTATGAAATATCCCCAGGAGAATACAAGCAAGGAACAGAGGAGAGGAGATAAGTGATATACTGTGAAGTATTCAAGATAGCCAAATAAAAGAACCCCATGAAGGTCTCAGTTATGCAAAACTCATCTAACTAGAATAGGCCACCATAGTCTTCCTCACTGTACTAAAGAAAGAAATCAGGCATGAGATAAAGTCGTGTGGTCACAACTCTACGTTCCCAGAGACCACCTTGTATGGAAAGATAAAACACTGAAATGCAGTCTCTACGCAGGAGCAATGAGTGTATTAACACAAATGTATCCACAGAAATTGGGCCTGACAACATACCTAGTTATGCTCTGTAGCTCTGTGCTGTAATTCAAAGCTGTGATCCCTTTGGCAGATCAGGCAGTTGCTAAAAGAAAGTGAATATTTAAAAATTGTGTAGGAGGGACAGGAAGACATTCCCGAAGATTAAGCCTCAAATCATTACAAAGAACGATGTGCCCCTAAGGAGGTGAGCGTGAGCCCATACATTTAAGGGGTAGACTTGGTTGGGGAGTAAATGGTTGCATATTAATTCCTAGTAGAAGTCGGAATAATTTACTGTTGAGAAAAATGACAGCCGAGATTGGAGGACCGAGAAAGCCTGGGCACTACCCTTGGAGCTCTAGAATTTGAATCTTCCTTCTCCTATCCAATCGTTAGATGTATTATAACTGTACATTTTTTTCTTGAGTTACCACACTTGAAAAATGGGTAAAAGGATGTATGCCTAGAATATATGTCATGGGGCTGCTGGTGATATTAAATATGGTAATGCATTTAAAGCCTGGCATAGTGCCTGGAATAGTGTAAAATGCAAGGTATTATGCAGGTTTATTCCCTTTCTCATCATCATCATTGCTTCGTGTGCGGCATGATTTTTCAGGTTCTCCTTAGAGACTATACAGTAGAATGTTAAAACTGTGTATACCAGAGCTTGTATTTTTTGTTTGTTTGGCTTTTCTTTCTTTCTTTTTTTTTCTTTGTTCATATGTGCATTTTTCTGGAATAAAGGTTCATAGCTTTTATCCACTTTGCAGAGGAATCAGTGACCCAAAAGACTTTACAAACCATGTTGTTAGACAAATAATCCATATGCTTTGAAGGCATACAGCCTGTATTATAATTGTTTCTGATGATAATCCAAGTTAGCAAGAATGTATTCCCTTAAATAGTAACCATATTTATGGAGATAACCAAGGGTCTATAGTAATATATTTTACAGATATTAAGGAGCCAATTTTCATGTAAAATAATGAAATTAATCTAAAGGTGTTAATTTCAGTACTTTGGAAGAATAAATGTATGTGAAACAATACATTTATCATTCCTTAGTGATTCTGGGAAATAATTACCATGGTAAAATAATAAATAAATAAATGGCGATAGCTAATATGTGCTTACCACTTTCCAGGTATCTTTGTTAAGAGTAACATATATGTATTATGCCATTTAGTCCTACAACCCCAGCATAATTCATAATTATGCCTGGTTTCTTGATTGAGATCATTCTTTCATGAGTTACTATCAGTGACACCTAGACAGTCATTTGATGGGGACTGAAAGTAACTGCAAAATATAGAACTGATTTCAGGGAGAGAGATTGTGAGGGCCAGAAAGGCAGGAAAACACACTCAGAGAATTACAAACATGGCAGGTCAAGCCAGACGTCTGTAATGCTGCCATTTCCCAAGTCTCCCAAGTTTCTATTGGCTTAATAACTTTATGAAGTATGTGGGCCGTAGGCACATTTTCTGAGGTTATCAGCTTCTACCAAGGAGTTACCTGTAAATTACATACAATAATTCCACGCCAGGTGAGGAAGTTGAGAGACTTGGAAAAAGAAGTTGGGTGATATGGGGAAATAGCTGCTTTGTGGATATGAACACGCTTTCCTCAAATTCAGATTCATTTCTTGAGCACCTTGGAAGGGAAAGAAAATATACAGATACTTGTATGTTTACCATTAATTTTTCAGCTCACTTTGGGGATATTATCTGAGAATAATATTAAAAGAGTTATTCCACAGAAGGCTCTGCTTCTAATTAACTGAATGATTACTGTACAATTCATGAAGTGGCTGATGTTTTGAAATTTTTCTCTATCATCTCTTTTGCTCTGAATTTTTTCAAAAAGGCATGTTTGCCAAATTTCAAATTTGAACCATATCAAAACATTTGAACATGAACCAACACAGTACCTTAAAAGCAGTCATAATAAGAATTAATTAGACTCAAAGTGTATTCATCTATAAAATGTTAAATATTGCATCAGAGTCTCTTGGTCACAAGCAACAGTTCCCCTTACTTCAGGAAATGTTTGGAAGGATATTGGATAACTGACTAAATTAAAGGAGAAGCAACATTATTAGTAGTTGTAAGCCCTATTGCCAATAAAGGAAAATTGAGAGATGCTCATTGACAAATTATGATTTTAAATCACCCAGACAAGGGAGGATCTCCTTATATAGCAGCCAAAATCAATGAAGCTAAAGATTTACTAGAAGGTCGAGCTAAAAAATGTATGATAAAAAAGTAAATGTATGATGCATTTTTAAGTTCTTATTATACATGTGAATACCAGCTACCAGCTTTTTATGATAAAATGTCTCAAAGCAGGGGCCCGGTGGGGAGGGGGTGGGGCACATAGAGTAAAATGGCTGGTAGGATTCAAATGAAGTCACCTAACATTACCCAGTGCCTGAAATCTCACTCAAGATTTGGATCTGACTCTTTTCAGCCGTTTCCTCTCCTTTGAACAACTCAGTAGTATTTACCACCTTTATTTAAAGATGTAGTTTTTTTTACATTTTTAAAATTATTTTTTATCTCTTCAAAGAAATTATAAAATCCTTAGGAGTATCATCTACATTTGTGGCTTTCAAACTTTACTATGCATCCAAATTACCCAGGGAGTTCATTAAAACACAGATTTTTAGCCCCCATCCTGCCGACATAATGGTTCGTTAGATTTGCCATTGAGCCAAGGAATCTGTGTTTTTTAGTAGCACTCCAGGTAATTGTCCACCGACCACTGTTTGGGATATACTGATCTATGAGGGCTGTCTGGAAAGTATCCAGCCTTGTAACTGTTCTCATTATATTGACAGTGGCTGGATTTTTCCCGGACAGCCCTCGCATGTCATGTATGAATCATTTCTGTCCAGTGTACAAAGCTTCGGTGCTACGTGCCAAGAAGTAAGCTGTTCAATAAACAGACTAGACGAACGTGAATTCCTCAGCACCAGTTTGTGGCTAGATGTTTTTGGTGTGTGACACTGTTAGGTATTTTGGACCCCTTCCAGGAAGGGACCCTTAATTAAAGATCATTTTCCCCAAACTCCTTCATTTTAGAGATGTGAAAACTGAGGCTCGGAGAACAACAGGCACTTTGCCAAGGTCATTTAGCCAGCGTGAGCCCAGAATTCCTGTCTCCTTACTCCTGCCCTAAAGCCCGTTTTTCCTATCAAACCACAGCTTTGTCGAGAGGGTTCTCAAACAGGGGTGATTTTGTCCCCCAAGAGACATTGGGCAGTGTCAGAAGATATTTTTGGTCATCACAACTGAGGAGGAGGCATGTGGGTGCCATGTAGTGGGTATGGACCAGGGGTGCTCCTAGGCACCCCACAGTGCACAGGACGGCCTCGTGATACAGGACTCGGGCCCCACAGGTCAGTAGCATTAGGTGGCAGAATGCTGGGGTAATGACTGTGGAATTGAGTGGGCCCAGATCCTGTTCAAAATGATGCAGCGCTGTGCAGGAAGCATGTGTCAGGAGCGCCCTCAGACACTCCGGAGGCTCCACGGTTGGCTTCTGCATGCTCGCCCTGGCTCTAACCCCCAAACCTGGCTGCAGACAGTCCTTTCCTGTGGCAACGTGGGCTGACATTCGAGTGCTTCCGTGGCAGCTTGTCTCATTTCCTTGATGGAACAGCTGCCAGCAGCAGGCCAGGGAGCCCTGCGCATGTGGGCCACCCCAGCCTTGCTCTCTTGGGCGAGGTGGGCGATGCTCCAGCTGGCCACAGAAAGAGTAGCCAGCTGGGTTTGAAAGGAAGCAGACTCATGCGGGTCCTGATTGAAGCCCCAAACGGTTTAGAGATATGTGCTCTCTGGCATGGGATTTTTAAAAGGATAATTGGGTTAGCAGGTAGAAAGGAAACCTCATCTCTCAGGGTAGGAGGAAGGATGGAGGTTCAGCAAATGCCAAGGATCCATTTAGCCTATTTCTGCCATGTTGTTAGGGTGATAGTAACATGATGCATTTGCATTGAGTCTCAGGGCTCAGCATTTCATACCTGTGTGATCTCAGGAATTTAATCAACTGCTCCAAGCCTTAGTTTCTCCGACTAGAAAATGGTCATAATAATAATGCCATCCTATAGGGTTTTCATGAATACTAAATGGGCTAATGCATGTAGAGGAAAATTGTAATATAGTGACTGGCGTGCAATAAACGTTCAACGAATGATAGCTCTTATTTTCCTGCAAGATTAACTTGTAAAATATGCCAGGCTCCCTCAGCCTCTGATGTTATATAAGCCCCTCCTTTCTTTTTACACCAACAGTAAGTTGGCACAGGTCCTATCTGCTAGTTAGCCCCTCTTAAATTATCCCTATGCATTATTTTAAGCATCCACAAAGGGGTCCCTTCCTTGTCCCCATTAATCAGTCTTTCAGCTGCAGCCACCTTTACCCCCAACTATATTCTTTCTCACCTGAGCTGATGTCCCCTGCCCACAACCTCATTTGGAGATGTCTCCTCTCTGTCAGGCATTATCTTCAGAATGCCAAGCTTCTATGGTGGTTCAGGCTATGAGCTGTCCTGAGACTGGTGGTATTAGAAGAGATCAGAGTGCATCGTCCATTCAGAAAGAGAAGAAAAATCTCCTTGCAAATCTGTGCCCTTTTTTTTTTTAATGGACCATGAAACAGCCCATCTCTGACTGAGAACCCTCTGCTCCCTGGTTCTGTCAGCTTATTCCTCAGTCCATCTCCCCCGGGGGACTTGAGTTTACCCAGCACATAGGAGAACACGTGATACTCTAGGGCTCCCATGTTCTTCCAGCCCCTCCCACAAGCCAACACTTTTAGCAAGTCCCACTGTAATGAAGCAAATGTTCCCGAGCACAGCACGGCTGCACACAGCTCCTGGAGGGCTCTGCCCAGTGTGTATTTCTTTGGCAGCGTTAGGCCCCTAACTCTGCATGTTATGAATCCTCATATGAGGAGGCTTGTTAGAATCCTAGAGGATTGGGGTGAACCCCCAGAAAGGGGAGCTGTGAAGCACTTGTTAGAGGAAGTGGCCACAGCTGACATGGGCAGAAAGAAGGAGAAAAGAAAGACACACAAGAGAGGCAGCATGTTTCTTGAAGTAGGAGGCGTGGAGGCTTGAAAGTTAAGATCCCTAGGGCCACAGAGTGAGGAATCAGAGGGGCAATCCATCTGCTTTGTTGTGATTCACCCTGGCTGAAGGCAGCAGTCAGCTCTGGCCTCTTTCTCATCACTAATGTGGAGCAGGACTGGCTGGCCTAGGACTCAGTGTGATTTATCATCAAACCAAGCCAAGAACTAGATCACTTCTGACTAATCCCCTGCATGGCTGTTTTTTCAACTTGGGGGTGCGAGAGAATAGCGTGGAGGTGTGGGGGGATCTGTAAGCCTGTCTATTTGCTGACATCTTCCAGTTACAGGTCTGGGGCTTGCATTTTAACCCAGTAAAATCAATGAGTTTTGAGTTAATCTTTGAAAAATTAGTAAAATACACTTCTATGTGGGGAAAAAAAAAAAAAAAGCATTCCAGATATGTACTGATGTGCCGAGGTGGGAGCAGCCACAGGGGAAGCAGAATTTATTTGATGGAGGAGCTGAAGAAGGGAGTGGATTAGAAGAGACTTTAAAAAATGAAGCATCATCATTTTTTTTACCCCTAACATCCAGGAAGACTAAATTCTAGTGTAATCAATACATTCACCCATGGCTATAAGCAGACTTAAAAGTTTAAAACTTTTAAAGAGAGGCATTCGAAATTAATTTTGAGATCGGCGTATAGACGAGCCACATCTGAACCTGGAGAAAAGAAAAATGCTTTCAAGCAAACAGGGCACAGGGCAATGCTCCTAAGCTAACCGCTGCATGTGCAAGAATCAAAATGCAGTGAATGGTAAACCCCAAGCTTCTTCAGCAGGATCATCCTAGAGGAAGATTGTCACCCAAGTGCCAGGCTGCTGCAGTGACAAAGATGACTGTGGGAATCCTCATCGGGTGCCAGCTGATAGGTAAACTAAATCCTTTCCTTTAGAAAACACACATCTGTACCAGCTGATACCAGCCATGTAAGCAATAGGTTTGTCCCAAGTTAGATCTTAGCACTGTGATCTCAGCAGGGATTTCTTTTTAGAGAAAGCTGTTTTATGGGCCTCCGAGCAGCTTTGTTGGAACTAGCAATATCCTTGTACTACAAGCAAAAGTAACTTCAGACAAGTGTTAATTCAGTGAACTTAAGTAGAAAAAAGAAAAGAAAAGAAAGGAAAACCCATACAATTGTCAGTGCTAAATGAAGTGAGAAGTAATTCGAAAGAACATTTCAGATTCAGTTCTTTCTATATTGTGTTTTTACTTTCAAGAAATCCTTTGGTATTGTTGAGCCCCATTGAGTAGAATGGTACCAATGTAATATGGCATTTGTATCAGATGTATATGTTTTTATATAATGCTGTGGTGGAATCGGTACATTTAGTAAATGTGGCTCATAAAATGCATTCAGACAGTGAGATTATTTTCCCAAACTCAGTACAAACCATTAGAACCCACTCAATTCGCTCAGTGTATCTCCTGATCTTGGCTGGATGTAGGGCAGGTACCAGGACTTACGGTCACTCTCAGATAGTGAGTCACGCAGACAATCTTATTTCAGTAATTCCAGGGAGACAAGGAGAAAGGGCAGCAAAGTCTTCCTTACTGGTACCAGAGTTCTCTGCCTTTGACCTCTGTTAAGGATTTTCTCTCATGAGGACTTTGGGGCTCCCCACTAACTGTTACCTTGATGCCCATACTGCATCTTCCTGGCTGATTGCCATGATTGCTTAAGTGTATATTTCTATAGAATTTGTAGTTGTTTATTTGACATTCATGTATCACAGGACCAATTACATTATAACTACATGATTTTCTCTATCCTTGATACTTTGTCATTTGAAGGCATTGCAGACCCAGGGAGAAACGACATCGCAGGGCTAGCTCATTTCTAAAGAAAATATTAATAGCAACATGCCCAGAAGTATACCTTCTATATGCAAATTAACCAATTCCTGCTCTAATGTCCTAACCATCTCCTTCTCTAACATGCACATACCAATACAATGTCCCCTCCCCCCACCCCACCCTCACCCTAAATCATTCCAGAGCCACTTACCGGACAACTAGAGACTGCCCCAAATGCACCAGAAGTATTCAAACTAGCCAGTCCTAAACTGTCTCCTCTGCCTCACCTCACCTTTTCTGGGGAAAACCCAATGACATCTCTGATCTCAGCTTCCCCCTCACTCCTCCCTCTGCCTGACCCAATCCAGGGCTTCTCCACGTGACCTTCACGCAGTGGTGTGCCCATTTCTTTCTTCTTGCAATGGCCTTGGCCTCTCTCTATCAGCACTCAGTCACCTCCATAAACCAAAATGGCACGGCTACCAAGTATAGAACCCATGGTATTTTACAATTTGAAAAGCTTTGTTGGAAAGCGTCTCTGATTACAGAGTAACTGGACTCAGAATCTCACAGCAAACAGGCTAAAATTATTTAAAAGCAACCAAAAAATGTGATGACCCAGCCATGGATACTTCATCTAAATTTTGTGTTAGTGATCTGAACTAACAGGAATGGAGGGGAAATGGGCAGTAAAAATTTACCTTTAAATCACTTATTTTCTATGTCATTAGGTACGTAATGCAGCATCTGTCAAAGTGTGTTCTCTGTGATCTTCATTCCATCCACAGTGAACCGATAGTAGAGAAAAAATGTTTTATTCAAATGTTCTTAGAACCTCTGGATCAAGCTGCCACTGCCATTTAGGTGATGTACAAAATAACAAGAGAGGAAAGAAGGGCAAAATAGCAGAAGACTTACTAGGAGAGGCAGCATAGATCAGTAGGGACTTGAGGCTGGAGACTAGCGTTCAAGTGCACACACTGCCCTTGGTCAGCTCTGTGAACTTCGAGTGTTGTGTAGCACTTCTGATTCATATCTCCTCTGTCAAGTGGAAACGACAGTTCCTACAGTAACAATTACAACTACACCACTGCATTCACATTTCTTAATTTTCCTTATTTAATTTCTGAGTGTATCCTCACTGACATTGATGAGAAGCATATATCAGGAATTTGCGTGGCGTCCTGTCTCTAAGCTGGGTCCACCCCTTGCAGTGAGGTACTGAGATCAGGTAGCTGCAGAGGCTGCTGTGCCCTCTCGTCGCCTCTCTTAGCCACAGGAACCTTTGTGGATGTTCCCAAGACTACTGAGGTTTGCTTGCAGTCCTGACAGGGATCTGTGTCACCACGGTCATTGGAAACACTGTCCCATGAGTGTCTGTGTTCAAGCCACTCAGATGAACCACAGCCCTCTATTCACCTTCCCAGCTCACTCAATCACTCTCCCCTTGTAATACTTGGGACCAAAAAGCTACCACCTATTACTCCCTCCTGGTAATCCAGCAACTTCCTTCCAATTCTTTAGCCTGAGAGCCAAATCCACCCATTCGGGGGTTTCATTTGATCTTCTCAGTGTGGAGAGAACTATAAATAAATAAAATTTTAAAATTAAGGAAAATTTTACCTTCAAAAAAACAGATTTTAATATATTTGTCCAAGCTGTTTGGCTGGAGCTGAGTAGCCACAGGGCCTAGATCTGCACTCTCCAGGCTTCTACCTGGGAGTCCATGTCATTAATTAAAGTCACCTCCTCAGTGTCTATGGGCATGTGAGTTTGGGACCCCTGCCTTAGGCTCTGAGACCTAAGTAGAACCCACTCGTTCTGCTCATATCCATAGTGGTGTCTTACCCATGCTCACAGCTCCAAGGATACCCACAGCTCCCCTTTCATCCCAGTACAATGGCATAAGAGTAGAGAAGAGAGAAAAGGCACTCCAGAAACAGCCCTGGCTTTTCTGAAAGTCTCAGCATGTCTTCCCTCTCCTCTGTGTTCATGTAATTGTGTTCTTTTAAAGAAGGTGGGAGGTGCAGTTGACAGGAGCCAGTCACTCAGAGGTCACTAACTAATACAGCAAGTGCCGGCATCTGGTCTCCTGGCTATCTCAGCACTTCCCATGAAGAAGTAACCTGCTTTGACCCAAATATATGAAGTTGCTACAACTTCAAACCAAAGCAGATTCCACTAGCTAGTGTCTTGACAAGTGTGGTGTCCTAAGAGGAGCCCCTGCAGGTGAAATGGCCAGCCCTCCAGTCTGTCCTCACACTTCCTCTCCACCCCTACTGGGATGGTGAAAGGTGCTGTCACAAAGACACTAGGCCATCAGTAGGAAGTACATGGGTGAGCATGATTCCTGGGTCCTAAGGGTTGTCTGAGAGTCATGATTTTGGACTCCCCTATAGAGTGCTTTCAACTGTACTTGACAGCTCTGGATTAGAGAGGATGCATTTGGCTGGTTGACAATGGAAAAGTTCATTGAGACTGAAAATTTGTTTGGAGTTTTGATAACATTCTTCCACGATTTCCTCAGCCTTTAGCTGGCTTTCCTCAGAAGGTTTTACTCCTGATAGCAAAATGGCAGTGGCTGCTCCAGGCATCGTATTTGCATACTATGTCCAGAGCACAGAAGAGCTTCTCTTCTTCCCTCTACCTTGAAGAAAATCCCTGAGCTTCACTCTGATTAGATCAACTTACTTCTCATGCTTAACCTGAGGCAGTCAATCACTGTGCAAGGAGAATTAGATATATTCCAGGCTCTGAGTCAATCCGGGTCTTCCCCTGGATCTGGGAGAGGAGTCAGTTCTACCCAAACTACATAACTGTTACCACACATGGTAGGTGGGTATTCTAGTAACAGTGCTCATACCTTATTTAGTTCACTATATTGGGGAGGAGAGCAGGAAATCAACATTTTCTGAAACTCCATTCTTGCGTAGGAACACTGCTGGATACTTTACTTATGTACCTTGCAATTTCCACTCCTGAAAATCAATTGTGCTTTTTAGAAAATTCTGAAAATGAAATATCAAGAGATTATGGAACTTGTTCAAAGTTTTAAGAGGCTCATAAGATATTAATACTTAGATTTCATTGCCTTCAAAAGCCATACCTACAGGATACTAGGTAAGTAAAAGGTTTCAATATTACCTGAGAATTGAATGAGAGGAACATTCTAAAGTCATGAAAGATGTCTTGGGGAGCTAATTCTAACCCATCTGCTAACAGTTTTACATGAACATAATTTGAACACATCTCTAAATTTCTCTGGGCACTGGTTTTGTCATCAGCAAATTGAGAATATAATAGTAGGATGGATTCCATAATTCTGGTGAGATGATTAGGATAGTGAATATGGTAGCAAAATGCAGAGAAGAAAGATCCATAACAAAAGTGAGTATTCTCTTAACTAGAATATTGGTGCTTGTAGACTTTCATTCCTTTAGCTTAAAGTTTCCTCTTTTTAAGAAAACATATACCCTTACAGCCTAATGCAACAAACTAAGGCTTAAGCTAAAAAACCTGCATGAACTATTCAGTAACAAATGGATAAAAGGGACAGAAAAAGGCTGTGTGGGGACTGGAGGCCCTGACCTCAAATAGAGAAATGATGACTCAGCCTAAACCAGTCTTAATCATATGGGAATTTGGGCCTTATAGTTAAATCTTATGTGTGGTTTTTTGTTTGTTTGTTTGTTTTAAGAAAAACCCTCAATTCAAATGCCTTCGTTTATGTTTTATTTTTTATTTTAAATACTAAGTACATCCAAAAAAACAAAACAACAACAAAAAACCTACATTTGCTGGCCCAAAATAGCTCACAGTCACCTAGTTTGAAACTTCTGTGATTATATGCCTTTTGATCTGCAAGAAACTGAGGTTATCTTATCTACATCTGTGAAAAGCCAAGACAACATTAGTACCCGCCCTCACAGGAATTTAGGGAAGAAGAAAAATGAATGGAAACGTTGCTACCAGGAGTTTCAGATTGCGTCCAAAGGCACGTTATAAAGAAGATGAGCTCTCTCTACTCCCCTTGGCCGCTGTTAGCAAGTGTAGGAAGAGGCCTAGACTTCCTTTTGTCTCATTAATCCTGACTTATCACACATCCCCTGCTTGGGCCCCCTGCTGGGGCCACTGTAGCTGGTGACTCTGGCACAACCCACGGAGCAAGCCATCTGGTCCCAGGCCCCTCCAGGAGAAACTACTTTACCACTTCCATGCCTGGCCCCCCTCCATCTGCTGATTGAGGTTTTAATGAGATGTTGACTTGGGGAAATCAGGCAGCTGCTGGGACTGAAATAGCGATCCTTGAGCCAAGACCGAGTCCAAGGGATCAAGTAATAGATTCCTGGGTAAGGAGGTTGCATAGGTCTCTGCAGCCTGAATTAGTCACAGTGATTTGGGTTCTTGCTGGAAGCTTTCAGAAATTAAAATTCTGGAAAAAAGAAAAAAAAAATAAGGAAAGAGTAGAAAAGGCTTCAATCTGAAGGCATGGTCTAATACAGTAAATATGTTGGCCACAGGCCTCATGTAAATCTATGGAAGGCTCAAAATTTGGCTTGTCCATATCAAGATGTGCCGTAAATGTAAAATACCAGATTTTAAAATCTTACTGCTAATAATAAATAAATAAACAAATAAATAAATAGATAAAATATCTCAATATTGTTTATGCTGGTTGCATGATAAATAATACTTTGATATACAGTAGATTCTCAGTTAACCGGCACCCATGGGATTGGCAGATGCTGGATAAATGTATGTAGGCTCTTCGTTAATCAGAACTTAGGCATCCAGTACTCTCATGCAGTGCTGGTTACTTGAGTTCCAATTAATGGAGAGTCTACTGTATTGGGTTAAATAAATGTCATTAAATTTAATTTCACTGTTTCTTTTTTACTTTGTAGCATGGCTATTCAAAAATTTTAAATTACACATGGCTTATATGTATATATTTCTGTTGAATAACACTGGTTTAGACCTATTTATGCAGAGAAGTTATTTTAAAGGGACTTTTAACTCATGTTACTTAAAATTATGCAGACTGTCACATAATTAAGAATAATCTATTCAATATTTTGCTTTTATACTCTTTATTATATACTATACACTACTGTGAGCATACAAATTTATATGCAGATACTGCGTATGGGGCCTGTAGGAATGCTGTTTATTCCATATTTTACTTTTGGGAAACTTAAGAGATTTTCGAGAACAATTTTTACTTTTTGACTTAGTTTCACTTTATGCATTGATTTTAGAATTCAGTCTCACTCTTGCCTATTTGAAAGAGCACTGTGTTAGGTGTCAAGGTTCTAAGAGTGTTTGTTGACCCTTCAGACCCACCTTTCAAGAGCAATGTTTGAGCTGTTTTTTCCAGTATTGTGGATGAGTTTGAAGTGAACCATAGACAGTCTCATATATGGCCTCCTAGTGGCCAAAGGTATATATCTCAATGCAGCGACTGAGTTAATCTCTCTTAAGTCAGTTCAAATATTTTTTTCCAAAACACAATTAAAAGTTACTCATTTATCCTTACTTAAGAAACTATGCAGCAGCATTATTTTGTGATTTTTCCTAGAAGGGAGAAGAAAAAAAAAAGATGTATCCAATTATAGCCTTCCCTTTTTTCAGAAAATGGCAGTGGTATTCTCTAATAGTATTTCCCTTTTTGCCATGGCTGCCGGGAAACTTGAAGGTAAAGCTAGTATTCAGTTATAGTAAAATCTCTTGCTGAGCTTAATAGAAAACTATCCTCTGCAGAAGGATTTGTATCTAGTTTCTGACCTTAATTTTCACTTTCTTGTCTCAGGGTCTCCACGTGGTTCAACCCCCCTGCTTTACCTAATGCTCACCTAGAAATTTTATCTATACCCCACCTACAAATGTGTTTTGTAGGTCAGATATAACATACAGATAGAAAAAAGCCTAGAAAAGTGAAATAAGGTTCATCTCAGCGCCACTCAACTCCGTGAAGGACTGGGGCAGAGGGCTAAGAAGAACTCGGGCTTCCCCGGCGATGTAGGGAAGGGTGCTGTGGCCTATTCATGCCCTTTGCTTTACGTTGGGGAGGCAGGATTGTGTCACACATGGCCACATTTGCCATCCTTGCTCAAGTTTATGACCATGAATTGTGGCAGAAGAAACTCATCCACTAGCAGGGTGACCCAGAGACTCTAGTGTCAGCATCGTAGTGTTTTAATCGGTATGAACTATACTGTTAGAATTTAGTTCCGTAAGTATTAAAAGTAACTGAACATTGTTCCCCACTTAAGGAATCTACGTTGCCAAGTGCCTCCTCTCTGTTACTTCATTTTCTCCCTGATTCTGATTCCAGTTCTTTGAAGCCATATGTGTTATGCTCTAAATTTGAGAATGCCTTTCTGGGGTGTCATTAGTACACCTTGGACACTTAGCACTGTCTCCCTTCATGCTGGAGTCTCATCTCCTCTAGAGACTGCTAGCTCCTGGAGCACAGCATCCACCACTGATTTATCATTTCCTTCCAACTCCTAGAGCACACCCTCAGTGCCAAGCACAATGTGGCATAGTGTTTAAGGCGACAGCCATTAGAGTTCCACAGGGCTTGATTTCAAATCCAAACCTGATCGTTTACTAGTTACTTGTCTTCAGGCAAATCATTTGCTTCTGAAACTTATTTTATCTGCATAGGTGGATAATACCAGCACCTACCTCAGGGGTTGTTGAAACAGTCAGTGTAGATTGATCACTTAGCTCTTATCTGGTATATTGTACTGGAGCAGTAATAATAGATCTTCATTGTGTTATTGTAATTGTTTTACACATGTCAAAATCAAATAATAATTATAGAGTCCATGAACAAAGTATAGCTATAACTCCCATTGTTTTTCTCTTTGAGGAAAATGTTTCTTCTGACATTTCTTTTATCTCCAAAACAGGAACAGTAATGCTTGCTAACTAGGATTTGGTAAATAAACTCTCTATATTTTCTTCAGAATTAAGACTCCCTAAAGTCAAAGTACAAAGATGATATTGTACATGAGTAAGATTATAAGCACCTTTTAAGCTTCCTGGTATAATCTGAAGAAGGTTGATGAGCTAAAAAGCAAAGTACTATTTGCATATAATACTTTTTAAAACACTTATGTGCCCATTACCCATCTGTTTTCCCTACTAGATAGTGAGTTAGGCAGAGCAGGTAGCAGTATCCTTTTGGTCAGTTAGAAAACAGTCCTACCAATATTTGAATCGTCTGGGACAGGGATGCTCAGCCTCAACACCTTGCACCTGGTAATTCATTGTGGCAGCTGTCCTGTGCATCCTACTATGTTTAGCAGCAACCCCAACTTCTACTCACTAGATGCCATGAGCTACTCCTCTCCCCAACTGTGACACCCAAAAATGTTTTCAGACATAGCCAAATATCCACTTGGGGAGCAAAATCGGCCCTGATTGAAGAGTATTGGTCTAGAGCCATACCATAGTGCCTGGAAGAACTTCTCGTAGGAACCTGCTCTTTCCCCTATATTCTAGGAATAAAATAGCGTAGAAACAACAAGGCAGAAAGAGCTCCGTTATTTGGGCATGGGGAGCCAGCAGAAAGGATGTGCAAGTGAACAGAAGAATTTCCCAGGAAAGGAGGATCAGTGGGAAAGAACTGACCGAATGCAGATACCACTGAACAAAAAGGATCAGTGCATTTCAACATAATAATTGGCTGGAGGTTTTTGTATCTCAGGTAGTGTTGACAAACCTTCAGTGAAAACTAGGTGGGTATAGGAGGCAGGAGGTGTTTCCTGCAGTCTTATTATCATTTGTACCACGGATGATGTGGGTAGATTCTGGAGTTGAATGGGATCCAGCTCTTTTAGGATCGTCTCAGCGAGTCCAAACTTCTGTTCTTGTCATTACCATCTAGGTGGCCTACTCTGGTCTTCTAGCCAATCATAGTAATTTACCCACTGACTGCCTTTTCTTCCAATCTTAGTTTTATGGTTACCAGGTACAGTGCATAATTTCAAATATCATAAGCTTTTGGGGACAGGATTGCCGAGTTGTTCAGAGCTCGAACATCCAAATCATTTAAAGTGATTCCAGAAACTCTGGTCCAAATTGTGACTTTCAAAGTCTGTTCATTTACTAAAATGTAAGGGTTGAACTTACCCTAGCCAGGTTTCTA
Organism: Craseonycteris thonglongyai; assembly: GCA_004027555.1. Lineage (NCBI taxonomy): Eukaryota > Metazoa > Chordata > Mammalia > Chiroptera > Craseonycteridae > Craseonycteris > Craseonycteris thonglongyai. The sequence goes on along the minus strand of PVKE010016692.1, from coordinate 7,828 downwards.
CTTGTTTGTTCCCACCCTGAATGCACCGCTCCCTACCCACCATATCAATTGTTATTAAATTAGAGACCTTAGTTCTTCATTTGAAATGGTGGTGGTTCTGCGTTAACCCCTTTTTGTGGGAGTGTTCTTTGAGGTGTCGGGTTTGGGATGTTTGGGTGCTAGTCTCTTACTATACTCAGTGTTTTGCTTTAACTCCCAGCTTCATGAACCAGAGCTATACACTTGGCTCCATTTCCTTTACTTTTACATGTCTACAACAGACCTTTTATTTACTCTGTGTACCCACTTATCCATCAGTCCATCCAACAAGAGTTTAAGCTGTCTCCCTTAGGTCAGTGCCTTGAGCCCCATGTTAATCACTGGCTTGTGGAACTGCATCTGACATAGGTGTGTTTCACATGTTGGATGAGAACTAGAAGCGTTTTCAGTTGTTACAGAGAAAATGGCATAACCTCTAGAGCAAATGTGTCCAACCTGCCACCTGCAGGCCACATGCAGCTCAGGAGGGCTTTGAATGTGGCCCAACACAAATTCAGAAACTGTCTTAAAACATTAGATGTTTTTGTGTTTTGTTTTTTTAGCTCATCAGCTGTTGTTAGTGTTAGTGTATTTTATGTGTGGCCCAAGACAATTCTTCTTCATCCAATGTGGCCCAGGGAAACCAAAAGGTTGGGTACCACTACTTTAGAATACTTTTCCTGGACGCTAGGGGCCCTTGGCTTCCGTTACACCATTTTCTGCTAGAAAGTCCACTTGGTTTAATTAAAGTGATAAGGAATTTCTTCAAAGTATCCCTGGGACCCAAATACCAGACAGTTGGGGCCATCTGTATAGAATAGTGTAAAAATCACTTTATGAGATCAATGGGTCTTCGTTTCAGCCAGTTACCGGTATATGGCCCTGAGAAACTAACCCCTCTGAAATCCAGTTTATCATTTATAAAAGAATTGTACTTAATTATTGCTAACGGTCCTTCTGACTCTAAAATAAATTCTAAATAATTGGAGGAATGTTGAGATTTTTGTATACCCAGAACATTCTTCCTATTGAGTTAAATTTTTTGGATTCTACAAACACAAATCTGGAGTAAAGTAGGGGCCCCATTTTAATTTGTTGCTTAACATTTTGTATTGTTCTGTTTCATGCCACTTTCAAAAGGTCTGACTGATTTGGGCATCAGTGGAAAAAGCAAGGGGCGAGGAGTCAGGAGACCTAAATCATGGCTCTAGTCCTGCCACTAACTACTTGTGTGACTGTGGGCAAGTCACCCCAGAGCCCTGAGCCCCAGTGACTTTGTCTATCAAATGGCAAGTTTGGGTTGCGTGATCTCCAAGATTTATTTGCATTCTAAGATTCTTCAGTTTTATATCTAGCTAGACATGCTTTTCATTTCTGATCTAATCTGTCTTCTGAGCTAGAACTATAGGTACCAGTTTGCATGAGTGGGTCTCCTATATTAACTATGGATTCCTTAAAATGTGAAAAATAAATGTGATGAGAGAGATGTCCATTTTATTGAATGGCATCTCCAGTGCCCAGACTCACCCAGGATGGAACCCACTGTCATTTCTGACCACACATTAGTAGGCCCAGTTACCTCAGCTTGTTTTTCCACTTGGCCACACTGATCCCACCACTGCCTGCAGGCCTCAGGCTGGCCATAGTCTTAGGTATAGGAATTCCTGTCTCTCCCTATTGTCATATAATAAAGCAGATCCAGAGCTCATGCATGACTTCTGGTTTATGAGCGTTTGATTAATCATGACAGTTTTGTTGATTTTTGACTAGTGACTCAGCTTGGATCACTAGGTTGGGGCTCAATCTAGGTACTCTTCATGGTGCCTTGTTTGGGAGGCTTTGGGTGTTGGTCTGTTACCACATCTAGTGTTTTGTCTTAATTCCCAATCTGTGAGTCAGAACTATGTATACTTGACTGCACCTTCTTCCCTTTCACATCTTGTTTACTCCATTTATCCATTTGTCCATCTACCGTTCAACAAGAATTTATTGTGTCCACTTTAAGTCCAACCTAAAGAAAAATAAAATATGATTACTACTTTCAAGGCATTCATCCACTCTTGGGCAAGTTTATAAATTAGGGCAAAACTTCAAGGCCCATTGCTAGCTGGTGTTCTGATAGAAGAGCTCATGAACAGTAAAGATGATAAGCACAGTTACTAATTGTGCATTTTATGGTTTATCAAATAGTTTTGCACTGTTTTTTAATTTCTTTGCAAAACTAATGGCATTAGATATCGTTTCAATTTATTGATAAGGAAAAAGTGACTCAGCTTTAGTGATTTGTTGAACATAACACTTTATTTAAAAAAATATTATTTATTGACCTCCTGCTATATGTCAGGCATTATTCCAACAATAAACACGTCAATGACCCTCTCTCCATGCAGTTATGTTCTAGTAAGGGTACCAACTATTTTCGGGTAAAAAGAAGTAGAATGTTTTATATCAAACAGTACACCAGCATAGACAGAGAGAGAGGGGTGCTATTTTAGATAGTGTAGTCAGGGAAGGCTTCATACAGAAGGTACTATTTGAGCAAAGACCCAATTAAGTGAAGAAGCCAGCCAAACAGAGAGCTTGGGGAAGAGCATTTCAGCCAGGGGGAATACCAGGTACAAAGGCCCAGAGGTTGGACCTGTTCGATGTGTTCCGAGGACAAGCAAGAAGGCCAGTGTGGCTGGAGTGAAGTTGTGTTCTTCCTCTGAGCCCCTAAGATCATGGACTTGGCTTACACAGAAATCCTCCTCCTCTTGAATACATGCTTGATATTTAACAGGACTCAGACTGTGACATTTTGAGAAGACAACAAGTCTTAGAAATCTGACTCTGAGGGAGAAGGCTGTCACCCTGAGGGTGAAGAAAGAGAACGGATACAAATTGCAGTTGACACAGTGTGTCATCTTAAATGCTTCCTGACTCCTGCTGCACACACGGGTTTTTCATGTCACCTCTTTTTTTGTCTTTGTGCTGGAAAACCAAAATAAGAGGGAGACGCAGGCGCTCCACATTTAATTTGTAGGTGGAGACATCCTTCGGGGAAATTCAGGTTCTTTCTTTCCTTCTGCATTTCGTACCCTCTCTCATGAGAGCAGTAGCTCTGTAACTGGCCTGACACTTTGTGCGTGCTGTATGGGGCATAAAGTATGTTGTTGTGACCCTCAAAATAGGAGCTGAATGTCACTTCATCCATTAAACTGAAATGCATTCTTCTCTACCTGCCAGGCCAGCCAGATTGTTTAAAATACCTGGTTGTGCTGTTACTTTTGTTGTTTTTTTTGTTGTGTTTAAATAACTGATACAGCAAGCAGGTTTCTAGGTATTGAATTTCAGGAAGACCCTACTACTCATTATAGTGTTTCTCTGTTTCAAGTTTGCAAAGTTGGCATCACCCAGGAGATTAGAGACAGTTTGGGGGCATCTCTCCTAACATCCTTAACATGGAAACAGAGCTTAGAGTGTCTCATCACACTGTTACCCAGACTTTGGGGCTAAATCCAGGTGACAGAGGGAATAACCTAATGCCAGTTAGAATGGCTTTCTCAGCCTGGATGTGATGTGTTTCAGGATTTGAAGCTTAAATCTACAGCAACAGAAAGAAACTTTGTGAATGCTTCCACTAGTCTGAAATTGGCATCCTGGAAACCAGATCTTTCCAATATACAGAAACTAACTGGGGGGCATCGCACATGTCAGGCCTGGACCTCAAGGAAATAACTTTGAGGACTTTAGTCTGGATCCGCTAAAGAACTCATTCTCTACTACCTGACGTTATTATGAAAGGAAGAGAAAAGCTGAAATAATCCTAGCCTCAAGAATCTCTACCCTTAACACAAGGCTTTTTTTATTTTTGAAGAAACAGACCATGTTAAGGTCAAATCTCTTTGTACTTTTAACGGAAAGAAAGGAAGTAACATTCATAAAGCTCTCACAGCTTGCCACTTCCGATGCTAAATGACTTAAACACATTGTTAAATACTCACATCCACCCATCTATGTAGTTAGTATTTTATAGAAGAGGAAACTGAGGCGCAAAATATTTAAGTGACTTGCATAAGGTCACATAGGTCAGGGGTCCCCAACCCCTGGGCCACAGACCAGTACTGATCCGTGGCCCTTTATAAACAGGTCCGCACAACAGGAGGTGAGCTGTGGGTGAGCAAGCAAAGCTTCATCTGTATTTTCAGGTGTTCCCCATCTCTGTCATTGGTCCGCGCATGCCCTACCTGTTATTTACCACTTGCAGCCACTCCTCTTTCCCGCATTGCGCACTTGTCTCAGTCACAGTTTTGGTAAGCCCGGAAGCTAACCCTAGCCAACATGAGTATAAAACACGTGTCACTAGAGAGCTTCTTTGAAAAGGGGGAAAGACCCAATAATGAGACAGCAGGAAAACTGTAAGACTGCCCACTTAAAGAAAGCTGCAGTTAAAAGAAAATACCAAGAATCCTACTTAAGTTACATGTTCATTGCAATAGGTGATTCACATTCTTCCACTTTGTATAGATTGTGGTGATTGGCTATCCAGTGAAGCCAGGAAACCTTTAAAACTGCTTCACCACATGGAGACCAAGCACCTTCCAGTAAAGGACAAGCCCTTGGAGTTTTTCTAAAGGAAAAAAAATGTGAACGTGAATAACAGAAGCAATTATGAAAGGCCACCACTTCTCAAATGTGTTTGCACTGACAGCGTCATTCTAAAGGTAAGGAAGCCCTTTGCTGTTGGAGAAGAGTTGATCCTGCTGGCTGCTAAGGACTTTCGTTGTAAACTTTTTGGAGACGCTGCAGTTCAAAAGGTGGCACGTGTTCTTCCTTCGGCTAGCACCATAACTAGATGAATTGATGACATAGCAGAGGATATTGAAGCACAATTGTTAGGGATGCTTAATGAGTCACCATGGTGCACAATCCAGGTTGATTAGTCAACCGATGTTGACAACAAGGCAACGATGCTTGTTTTTGCAGGATATATTTTTCAATAGGATGTGCATGAGGATATGTTGTGTGTACTTTTACCACCAACCAACACCACAGATGCAGAACTCAAGTCTTTGATGACGTATTATGTAGGTATATGCACGGACGGACTGGCTGCCATGAGCGGACAGCTTTCTGGTTTTACTACAGGGATCAAAGCGGTCACTTCTGAATGGGAGTCTACTCACTGTGTCATCCAGAGAGAATGCTGGCTACCCAAAAAGGTCACCTGAACTTAACAATGTTTTGCAGGACGTGATGGAAATGATCAACCACATTGAAGTACGTGTCCTTAACTCACACCTGTGCACACAGCTCTGTGAGGAGGTGGAAATGGAGCACACATGTCTTCTCTTATACACAGCAGTGAGCTGGCTTCTAAAGGTAGATCACTGGCCAGAGTTTCTGAATTATGACAGCCACTCCAGAGATTTCGTTTACAAAAGTGGTCACCACTGGCAACACATTCAGTGACACAGAATGGGTCGCAAACTTTGCATACTTGCGTGACATATTCACCCTGCTAAATGAGTTCAATCTGTCACTTCAGGGAAAAATGGCAACTATGTTCAAGTCTGCAGATAAAGTGGCTGTACTCAAAGCCAAGCTGGAATTACGGGGGCAACGTGTGACCACTGGGCTTTTTGACATGTTTTAAACATTAGCAGAGATTTTGAAAGAGATCGAGCCAGGCCCTTCTTTCTCCCAGCTGGTGCATGATCACCTCAGCTTTCAGGAGAGTTTGAGTGTTACTGCCCAACCACAAAAGACCCCTGAACTGGGAAGGAATGATTGCACGATTCATTTGTGAATAAGCCAGGTGACTTGACTTTGTCCGTGCTAGAAGAGGGTCAGCTGCTTCAGATCCCACATGATAGTGGCCTTAAAAGTATGTTGGAGACAACTTCAAATCTCTGTACATTCTGGATTAAAGTCAAGGTGGGATAGCCTGAGATTGTCACAAAAGCTCAGAAAAACCTACTTCCATTTCCAACATCCTATATTTGTGAAGCAGGGTTTTCTGAAGTGATAGCAACCAAGACAAGATTCCAGAATAGACAGGACATAAGCAACACACTTCGAGTGTCACTGTCTCCCATCACCCCCAGATGGGACTGTCTAGTCATTTTTAAATCTGAAAGTATTGCGTTATTCCCTAAGCTAATATCTTCATTGCTTAAATACTTGTTAATCTATGTGTATTTTCAAGCTATTCATACTCCCTTCTAACTCAGCCATCCTGAAATGACTCTTTTGTATTTCCCAGCCCTGGTCTCATTCTTACATATATATCAGTTATGGCGACCTGTACTTCTTTTTAAAGCTTGCCCATTACAGATATTGTACGATGAGAAAGGTGGCATAGATGATAAAAAAAATGGTTGGAGACATTTCCCAGCATGCTCTGGATGGAATGAATAACGCGTGGCCGTTTATGTTAAAGGGTTTCCTTTTACCTGAGCTTGGTAATTTCCAGGGGTCAGCTCGGTTAAATTAGATTTTAATTCTGAAATATTGTTGCTGGAAATGTTCCCAATGGCCAATTCATATCTCTCAAATAATAGGATTTGAGCCCAAATTGAAAGTGCTAGTAAAGTAAATGAGGAAGATCTGCCATGTAACCTCTGGGAACAAGTTTTTCTTTTTTTAACACGAGGACTTTCACAGGTCTTTCTAAAGAAGTTGTTACCATAATGCATGTTTCTGACATTCCTGAAAAATGGAGGGGCTCCTAAAATGAACATTTTCCAGTTAACCTGAAGTATCTTTGGTCATACCTTTTAAGTATGACCCCTGAGGGACACTGTACTCTTTCTTCTCATTTTATGCATCTCTTTCTTTCTGCCATGCTTTGAGTCCAAGAAAGGGAGCGTTCGTGATGGTTAACCTCTCTGACATACTTGTGTTATAGAGAATGTAGGAAAAATTGAATCTTACTGCATCTTCCTTGTACCCAGACTATAAAGAGAGTCATTAATGGGATAAAGGCAGATCTCTCATGATCCTTCTATAAGAACATAGAACACACACCTAATGAAAAGGAGAACCCTACTTCCAACTTCTGGTTGGCTACTTACCAAACAGCCCAAGAAGTTCACAATATAGTATGCAGTTAATATCGCAGTACCTGTGGTAGCTCCAGCAAAATCAAGATCAGCCTAAGCTCTTTGTAGTTGTGACATAGCTCATTCTTACGTGACCATATTATGTATTTAAGTCTGGCATACTATCCTGGCAGAGATCCAAGGAAAAGTTCTCACTTGGTTCTTGAAAACTGCTGATACTGTCACATAATGGGGTTTCCTCTCACGGGAAGCAGAAGTGACTAGTGGGCTATGACAGTGGTGGCTATTGTTCTTAAGCAAAGGCTAAGAAATAGTATGTCCTTTCCCAGAGAATTTGCTCCACATCTTTAAGAGGTGAATGGTGGATGTGGGTATTATGTAACCTGGGGGCTCCTTGTTGAAAGTTTCTTTTAATTCAAAGTCATTCTCGCTTTCTGAATACACTTCTCTTTCTGTAAACTGAATTTGGGGATAAAACTATGTATCCTTAATCTTTTATGTTGTTTTTTGTTTGTTTGTTTGTTTTTTGGGTTGGGAGGACTGTCAGAGAGTCTTTGCAATCTGCAGCCGTGAGTTTATTTATTTATTTATTTTTATTTTTTATTGTTAAATTTAATGGGGTGACATTGGTTGGTAACAATCAGACAGTTTCCCAATGGACAACTCCACATCACATCACCCATGCATCGCACTATGTGCCCAGCTCCCAGAATCAGGTCCTCCTCCAACCCGATATATCTGGTGCCCACTCCCCACTCCCCACACAA
>PVKE010016691.1:0-31660 GCA_004027555.1 Craseonycteris thonglongyai | reverse complement strand
GTATAGTAGCGATCTGTGTACATATGGTGCCCCTGAGCACCTGGAATTTTCTCCAACAACATTTTGTATAAGTGTATCGGAATTCTTGATGAAACAGGTAAATCGGGTCTGACCAAGAGCTCTGTTGTGAGTGATCCATAATATGGCAAAATGCAGCAAATGTAGCCAGTCTTCGAGTCAGCTAGAGTATAAACTCTGATATCCCATTTTGTCAGTTTCTTAGGATTGTATGTTATGATTTGACACTTCAAATCAGCGGGGTGCTGTATTGGCTCCACTCGAGTTGCTGCTTCAAATCAGCCGGGTGCCGCAGTGGCACCGCTGGAGTTATAAGAGCTACAATCGCTTCAAAGTCCATGGTCCACGGAATTCCACCCCAGACATTGCGAGCGATCGACGATCGACCAAAATTGGCCTCACGATCGACCGGTTGATCGCGATCGACTTGTTGGCCACCCCTGATATATGGAAACTGCTCTGGGCCCTCTCCATTCTCTCTGTCTCTCTCTGACTCTGTCAAAAACAATATAATAAACTTAAAGAGAATAAATTGTTGCAGTAAATAGAACAATTGGAATCACTCTGAAAGAGCTTCTCTAAGAGTATTTCAGTCGATTTGTGAAAATGAACCTGGGAGGGCATTTACAGCCTGTATTATATCTATTTGCTTATTGGTTACTGGTTAAATTACTGTTTTAGTTGCATGTATTCTTTGAGACATGTCGTTTTACTCAACAACAAGCCCTTCTACTGATGTTTGATGTTTGCTCTCTAACAGGGACCAACACTTGTACAGCAGTGACCCGTTGTATGTTCCTGATGACAGAGTTTTTGTTACAGAGACACAGGTTATTCGGGAAACCCTATGGTAAGACCTATGAGCCCAATTAATAACTTGGTAGACTTAATTAGTGAGAAGCAGAATGTTGTTTTTTTTAAAGGAAGGTGTTCAGGTGTTTTCCCATGCAAGCTAGAAACAGGCCATTGGGTATGAACCCTAAACAGTTCCCAGTGGACACCTACACTTGGGTTGGGGGACTCAGGAAGCCCCAACTTCAGATTCAAACATGGAGAGTATGAGTTTGATATACGAATATACTTCTCCAATTTGAGTAACTTAATACTGTAAGCTGTCCGTTAATTGGAACTCAAGCAACCAGTACTCAAGCAAGCAGGAAAAGAATTGAAGTAATAATACTACATTTATCCGGCATAGGTGCTGGTTAACTGAGAGTCTACTGTGCATGATACAGATTAAACAGTCACTTTTGTATTCTCTGAGTTCAAAGCAAAGTTCCTAGTGTGCTGCTCTTATGAGACAGTATTCCAGTGAGAATTACCCTGTGCCCCATTCCTAGAGAGTACAAATCTAAGAAATTAGGTTGTGTTCACACAAAAATGGGAATGAGAAATGCAACCTGTAGCGCTGTCCTGCTGAGATCTCCCAGCTCTAGTCCTCTGTCAAGAAGTATAATATTGGTGTTCTTAAAAAAGGGAGAATCTGGCGCTAGCGGGATAGTTCAACAGAGAGGGCTTACTGTGCATCGAATCCCGGCCCCAGCCCTGGCAAACCCACATTCTGAATTTCGGTGCAAGTGGTCACTACTGGGCTGGTGGTGAAGGTTCCCGCCCTGTGCAGCCCCACATCCACTTGTGTGGAAGGAAACGATGTCACAACTAATGATGTACAACTATGGAAACTGCTCTGGGCCCTCCCCCTTCTCTCTCTGTCTCTTTGTCTCTCTCAGTCTCACCTTCTCTCAAAAAATAACATAAATCTTTTTTAAAAAAGGTGTGTGTGTGTGGGGGGGGGGGGGGGGAAGTGTTTGGATCATCTTGTATGTGCTTTGACCACAAGCACTGTTTGGAATTTCTCTCTAGGATAATATTGAAATACCTTGTGTCTTCAGGTAGTCAGGTAAAAAGATCAGTGTGTTCTGTTTTCTAATTATCTCTGCCCTACTATCTCATCCCCAGTTCTGAGTCTTTCATTAAAATATCTTAATAGTCATTGCTGTAGTGAATATTTTTCTAGACTTAAAGTGCATTCATCTTTTTTTTATTTCATTTCAGGTTACTTTCAGGGGTGAAAAAGCTCTTTATATTTCAATTGATAGATGGGAAGGTGACTGTGAGAAACAATATCATAGTAACTCATTTGACACATGTAAGTTATTTGTATTATAATATTAAATAATAGGATTTATGTGAACTGTGGTTATATTAATATAACTTGAGAACATTTTACTACCGGTATATTAAAACTACTAAGTATATATAAGATCCAAAAGGCAAAATTAAGTTGGGTACCTGTGTAGTACTTAGGGAATCCTTAGTATTGTTTGTGATATTCCTATTTGGTTTTGATGTGTCCTTTCTGCTTTTCTTCCCTGTCATTTTGTATTAGGAAAACTATCGTAACATTTTCCCTTATAGTGCATTCACTTGCTAAGTATTTTTGGAAAGGATAAGTCACAATTCCGTAGTCTATAGTAATTAATGTTTACACTATCTTTTGCATCTAAAACTGCATATTTGTTTTACGGCTTTGTGTTCAGAACAGGCACAGAAGTGTCTTACAGTGGGGGGATGTGAATCTGAAGGCTCACAGAAGACTGAATAACTGCCGTTTCCTTTTTCCTCAGAGCTGTTTACGGTCAGTGCTGGAGCAGGTGGCGGCATACGGCCAGGTGGTGTTCCAACTCCAGGAGTTCATCGATGAAGTTATGGGGCACAGCTCCGAAAGCGCACTCTCTAGGAGTGGTCCCGTCCTTCCGAAGCTGCCTGAAGCTCCCTTCAGAACATACCAGGCTTTCATGTGGGCCCTGTACAAATACTTCATCAGTTTCAAAGAGGAACTCACAGAAATTGAGAAATGCATCATCAGAAACGGTATTGAAACATTCTTCCCTTTTACTCACAGGACACCTAATTCAGGTTTTGAATGTCATTGAAGTTATTAATGAATGTGTTTTGAAAATTACATGGCAATAAGTAATTCTCATCAATACCTTCATGTTTTCATTGTAAATTTATGTTTTAAGCCGTTGTTATCTCTAAAACTCCCAATAGTACAGAAAGATTTATGGTGAATATATTTCCTCTTGCCCCAGTTCTCCAGGCGAGTACTCAGTCCCTCCCCAGAGGTGGCCTGGTTGTCAGTCCCCTGTGCACCTTCCAGACAGAATTTAGACGTATGCAGTCAATGCCTTTTCATACATGCATGCCTACAAGCTACTCACTGCTATCTTCAAATGGCTTTTTGATTTAAATGTCCAGGTTTCTTATCTAACAAGTATACGAAGAGCCTTGTCATCGTTTTTACAGGTTGAGTGATTTGTTGTATGGGTAGAGCATAGACCAGTCCCCCTTTCAGTGGACATGTAGGTTGTCTCTGATCTTTCTTGCCAGAAGCACTGTAGGAGTAAGCATGTGCAGATGTGCAGTGAGGTGCCTGTAGCCTAGATTCTTAGCAGTGGAAGTGCTAGGTCCAAGAGGAAGTGATTTGTGGCATATGTGGTTTGGATAAGTGTCACCACACTGTTCTCCCTGGAGTTCCCGAGAAGTCACATTACACTCTTACTAGCAGTGTGTGTGAATACCTGTTGCCAACAGTATTATCCAACATTTTGATCTTTACGAACTTGATAGGTGTTAAATGGTAGCCCAGTGTAGGAGTCTTCCTCCTCAACTTTTATTTACAACGACTGCAAAAAATAGTATAGAAAAGTCCTGAGTTCCTGTCACCCAGCTTCCCGAAAGGTGACGACTTGTATAATTATAGTATGGTATCAAAACTAGGATATTGCCATTGGCCTACCACCTCACGTAGCCTGCAGTTTTGCAGGTACTTGCTCTTTGGTGGGAAGGGGAGTAATGTCTTGGTGTGTAGTTCTGGGACATCTTAGCATATGGGTAGATTCATAGAACCACCTCCACATTCAGAATTCAGAACTGAATCCTTCCCAGTGAAGGAGCTTACTCTTGCCACCCCTTCCCCTGCTCTTCATGGAAACAGGAGCCCACTGGAGTTTTAATTTACATTCTGTATTACAAGTCAAGTCAATTATCTTTCTGTATGTGGAAGAGTCACTTGTATTTTCTTTCCCATGAACTACCGTTCCTTTATGGATCATTTTTCTGCTGAGTTGGTTTTTTTCCTGAAGGCATTTTTTCTTGAGGAAAATTAACCCTGTATGATATGAGATGGAAACCCACCATCCTCTAGGTTACTGCACCTTTCCGTGTGGCTGAACATTTATACCACATTGGAATGCAGCTAGCTAGCTTTCCTTGCTACTGAGTGTGATGTCCTGGTGTTTGCAGACACGACAATCACTCTTGCTATCGTTGTGGACAAGCTGTCACCTCGCCTGGCTCAGCTCAAGGTTCTGCACAAGGTGTTTAGTACCGGAGTGGCGGAAGTTCCTCCTGACACTCGGAATGTCGTCCGCGCATCTCACCTGCTGAACACGCTGTACAAGGCCATCCTTGAATATGACAACGTTGGAGAAGCCTCTGAGCAAACCGTATGTGGGACCCTTGTCTCGTGGAAAAAATGTGCTTCGTTCTGCCCTGCCAAAGAGGTGCTGGGTAGCCTATCGTAGCTCTTTGTAAAAACGATGCTTAAATCCTGTCAGCTACTCAATTATAATGGCCAAGATCACAAAAATATAAGAGCAAGATGGGGAAAATGCCTCACTCACTTATAGAGATATTTGCAGTAACCTTGTCCTACATAAAAATGCAAATCTATGATGTATATGAGACATCTAGAGTAGCCAGATTCATAGAAACAAAGTAAAATGGTGCTACCAGGGACAGGTGGGTTGAGGAGTTAACGGGAGATGTTTAATGGGTACAAAGTTGTAGTTTTGAGCATGAAAAAGTTCTGTAGATCTGTATTTTCAACAACGTGAATATACTTAACACTATTGAACCGTACACTTAAACGCATTGATAGTATATTTTGTTATACATATATCTTTTACCACAAATTTTAAAAACACAGATCTAATCAGAGGCTCTAATTAGGAAGGCTGCTGGTGTGTTGGGGCATGTATTTCTGGTATGTTTCTTTGTTGGTTTTCTAGCCTTTGTTTTCCTACCATATTGGTCAGTGTAAAGGAAATTGATTTTGTTCAGCAAGGTAAATTTTCTTTCCTGCTGGGAAGTATAGGAGAAATAAATCACTTCCTCATTCTTTTTTTAAAGATTTATTTATTGTTTTTGACAGAGAGAGAGAGAGATACAAAGTCAGAGACAAGAGAGAAGGGGGAGGGCCCAGAACAGTCTCCATAGTTGCACATCATTGCATCATTGGTTTTTCCACAGAGTTTCTTTCCACAGGTGGGCGGGGCTGCACAGGGCAGGAACTGGGCTGGGGTCTCGCCCCAGTGAGAACTGAACTGGGGGCACTCCCCACTTCAGCATATGGGTCCGCATGGACCGGGGCCAGGATTCAATCCTAGGTCCCCAGAGCTGTAAAGTGAGCGCCTAACCCACTGAGCCATCCCGGCTTCCCACTTCCTCATTCTTAATGGACATTTGACTAGCTATACTGTTGAGCTTGGATAACTGTGTCCCAGATTGGACCGTCCCATTTACAAGGATCTCGTGTCCCTGAGTACGGTAACTATTTCACGGGGGTCCTGGTATGGATCATAGACAACGTGCTTATGTCATTTAGAGGAGTTCTTCATAAGGAGTTTATAGCATATGTTTTAGATGTTGAGTTTCTTACTTTGTTTCAAAGAACAGACATCTGGTCGCTTTGTGAAAGGCGCTGCAGAAATGTGGATGCCTCGTCTGAGCATGCTGTCCCTACAGGTCTCGCTGCTATTCTCTCTCTGGGTGGAGACGGTGCGGCCCTACCTGCAGACGGTGGACGAGTGGATCGCTCACGGCCACCTGTGCGATCGCGCCAGGGAGTTCATCATCCAGAGGTGAGGACCAGGCCACAGCCTCTCCCCATGCACAGTACTGTCATGTGCTGTCACAAGCCCCAGGTGGAGCGGATTAGGCAGTGCCCCTGATACTGCTGTGTTGTCACCACAGGAAGCCATGCTGCACTCTTACAGAAGACGCCAGGGCCCCGCCTGCTCATGTCCATTCACAGCTTCTCTGAGCTCAGTGTAGCGTTGAGTGATCGTGTGTTTACGGAGGGCTGGCGTGGTCAGGGCACACGGCTTCCCGTAAAGCTAGATGATAACGTAACTTCTGTTATTCCCATTATAAATCGTGAGTAAGCTACCAGGTACGAAAATGGTACAGGGTACGCCTCTAAGCATATTTATTCCTCTGAGTTAGCTACATTTTTACCCCTTCAGTTTTTCTGAACAGAGTCATAGACACTGTGATGCAGAACTGTTAGCACCCTTATCTCACTTTGAAGCCATGCGTGTGGTTTACATGCATGGGTTTTTTATTGACAGCCGTCTGTTAAACTCTTCAGGAAGGATGACTTTTAATTCTCTAGGTCTCTGCAAAGGTAGCCCTGCTTACACAGCACTCAGATAGTAATAAAGAAGCCAACCTTTCTTTTTCTGAGTTTTGCGTCTCATATTTTGTTTCATCTACCTCACACGAGAATTTTAGTAAAAGTGGGATTCTGACTAATCTTAGAGGGTGATGAGTGACTGTCATTTCTTTAAGAAGCAGCTCACTTAAGAATCTGTATGAAAACAAGATGTGAAAGTTGGGGGGTTCCGTTCACAGGAGATGGCAAAATGGGTAAACTGGTATTCTGCCTCTAAAGAAGAACAAATGTACTGCATTTTACCGTGTAGAATGCTCTCCCGTGTATTATGCGCACCCATGTTTTTGGCCCAAACTTTCAGAGAAAAAACTCTTAAACAGATTTTTCTATGAAAGATTAATTTTATTACTTGAGAGGAAAGAGAGAGAAAGAGAAGCAGGGAAGAGCAGTCTCCATGGTTGTACATCATTAGTTGTGACATCATTTCACGCCACGCAGGTGTGGCCGCGCAGGGTGGGAACCGACCTGGGGGCTGTTCAGCCATATGGGTTTACACTCCCTGGGGCCAGGATTTGATCTCCAGACTTTGCAGTTACAAGGCAAGCGCTCAACCTGTTGAGCTATTCCAGCATCCCTTGTTTTAATTTTTTGGTTCTAATTGTTTATATCTAGGTACTCGTTTTGTATTATAAAGGGATTTTAGCATTTATTATACTGTATTTTAGGGTATTTATTTCCATGTAGATATCATCATTGATTTCTAGAGTTACACTTTTAATTCATAAGCATAAATGAAAGAATTAAAAGCATTTATAAAGATATAGAATCAGTACAACCCATGTATAATGTGCACCCTTGTTTTTTCCTCCCCAATTTGGGCAAAAACGTATGCAGTATACATGACAACATGCGGTAAATATTTTCTGAAATTCCAATTTAAGAAACTTTCTACTTAGTTAAATTTTACCTATGCCATTCAGAGTGTTTATCCACCTTTTTTTTTTTTTTTTAAGATTTATTTTTATTTTTTTTGATAGAGAGAGAGATACAGAGACAGAGAGAAGGGGGAGGGCCCAGAACAGTCTCCAGAGCTGCACATCACTGGTTTTTCCACATAGTTTCATTCCACAGGTGGGCGCGGGGCCACACAGGGCAGGAACTGGGCCGAGGTCTCGCCCCAGTGAGAACTGAACTGGGGGCACTCCCCAGTTTAGCATATGGGTCCACACGGGCCAGGGCCGGGATTCAATCCTCGGTTCCCGGGGCTGCAAAGTGAGCACTTAACCCACTGAGCCATCCGGCTTTCCCATATTCACCTTTCTATGTGAAACTGGTCAGCTAAAATCTCTTTTGCATGGACATGACTTCGTTTTACCAATAATCGATGTTACTGTATTTTGTAAAGTTTGGATAAAGTGCCTATGAGGGAGCAGACATACTGTTGTTTTGAAGGAAGAAAAAGTTGAAGTTTAAAGTTCTTCTGCATCTCTCTAGAAACAAAAACGTGCCGGTCAATCACAGAGACTTCTGGTATGCAACTTACACGCTGTACAGCGTATCAGAAAAGACAGAGAATGAAGAGAAGATGAGTGACCATGCGAGTGCGAGTTCGGGCAGTGACCAGGGGCCGTCCGGCAGACAGCACACCATGGTGTCCTTCCTGAAGCCCGTCCTGAAGCAGATCATCATGGCGGGCAAGTCCATGCAGTTGCTGAAGAACCTGCAGGTGGCGGACAGCCCCACGGGCCAGGCCACGGCCAGAGGTGGGCCCCTGTCCTCTGCGTCCCCCTCTTGACTCTTGTCATCCTGAGATACATAATGATTCTGTCGAGCTGGGGTCCAGAAACCAGGCCAGTAGCAGGAGGTGAGCGGTGGGCAGGCCAGCAAGGGAGTGAGGTTTTATCTGTACTTATAGCTGCTCCCCCTGGCTGCCATGACCCCTGAGCTCCGCCTCCTGTCAGATCAGCGGGGGCATTAGATTGTCATAGGAGAGCGCCCCCTGTGGTGACCTGCACATGTGAGGGACCTAGGTTGTGTCTCCTTATGAGCATCTAAGGCCTGATAATCTGAGGGGGAGCTGAGGCGGTGATGTTAGTTCTGGGAAGCAGCTGCAAATACAGATTCACATGAGTAGAGTTGTGACTGCACAGAGACCATAAGTCAGTTGCTTGCAGACTCCTATCAAAACCCCATCAGTGAGTGGCAAGTGACAATTAAGCTGCATCGGGCACTTGAATAATCCCCAAACCATGCCCTCCTCACCCCCCCCCCCCCCCCCCCCCCCCCCCCCCCACCCCCCAGTTTTTGGAAAAATTGTCTTCCAGGACACTGGTCCCTGGTGCCAAAAAGGGGGACCACTGCTGTGTGAAATTGGTCAGAGCCTTTGGTTACAGGACGTAGCCACCATGATCAGCTTGTGAGATCATGCTGCCCCTGATGGAGAAAAGACCGTCCTCATCAGAAAGTGTCAGCGCTGTGTGTGAACGGCAGTGACACTCAGTTCCACGTGCATCTTCCTTACTCTTGCTGCCTTAGGGCTGGTCCTTCAGAAGTGGTTCTGTGGTGGATCTTAACGCCACGCAGCCTTTAGCTCCTGAAGACCATGAACCCTGGCATGTTGGGATTCGTTGATGAGCAGTTCAGACTTGATCATGGGTTTTAAGAAAATAATGTTTCATCTTTTTTGATGCAGTTTAAACAGAGTACTTAGAGATTTGTCTATTGACTTAAAAAGGCTTGAGAAGTATAAATGTGCCCCCCCTCAGTTGTTTCGTTTGTAAATCACCTTAATGTTAATTAATTTGTGTCATTGCATCTACTTTAAATAGTATTTTCACTTCGGAGTAATTCCTTTCAGACCGAATAACAAAATGTACTGAGCTTTCTGGGGCCGCTGTTGGAAGCGTTTTTCCCATGACGTAGAGCATCACCTCCTCCGTCATTAGACATTAGATTCTCGTAAGGAACACACACCCTAGGTGCCTCGCACGCGCAATTCACACAGGGTTCTCACTTCTATGTGAATCTAACGCCGCCACTGATCTGACAGGAGGTGCTCAGGCCGTAACGTGAGTGAAGGGGAGTGGCTATAAATATAGATGAAGCTTCGCTAGCTCACCAGCTGCTCACCTGCTGCTCTGCAGCCCAGACTGTAAGAGGCCACAGACCAGTACTAGTCCATGGTTCTGTGGTTGGGGACCCCTGCTGTAAAGAATAGACCTTTATAGGCCACAGGAAAATACCAGGCTATAGTTAGATAAAATTACATAGTATTTCTTTTTCTGTTAAAGACTTCTTTTATTGTTTGAGGGAAGGCGACAGAGAGAGAGTAAGGAGTGCCCAGAGCAGTCTGTAGCTGCACAGCATTCGTTGTGACATAGTTTCTTTCCACACAGGTGGACGTGGGGCCTCCTGGGACGGGAACGGAACTGGGGGCCTCCCGCATGGGAGGCGAGAACCTTCTCCACCATCCCAGTGGTTCCTCGTTGCCCCACAGTTCAGTATATGGGTTTGCACGGGCTGGGGCCGGGATTCAATCCCTGGACCTCGCAGTTACAAGGCAGACTCTCCTCTTGTTGAGCTATCCTGGCATCCCTGTAATATGGCTTAACGTTACTTAATAGTTTTTACTAGATCACCGTTCACCTGACATGCTTCTTGACGTTGCAGACGCAGAAAGAAAAAGCTTGTACACCCTCTTTCTGGAGTCTGTACAGTCACGTCTTCGACGCGGAGAAGAGCCCAGTGCCCAGGTCCTCACTGAGCGGCAGGTGGCCAGCGACAACCTGCTCAAGATGCAGTGCATCGCCGAAGGCCACCTTGAACTGGACGACGTTCACGACCCCCTGCTGGCCATTAGCTTTGCAAGGTCAGGCACAACTGAGATTTTGACGAAGGACATGGCAGAACCTGCACAGATTCAGTAACTGTTCGTTTCTGCCACGTAGGGCTTCCCAGCCTTCAAAATGGAAACCCTGGTAGCCTCTGTTTCAATGCAATACCAGAAGGTATTGTGTGCACAAACGTCAGATGTCTAGTCTGGCCTCCTTGTTCTTCGTGAAAGGCCACAGGCTGGCAGCAGCCATAGGCCCACGGGGAGTACTGTCACTCATAGGGAAGATGCTCTTAAGTCTGGGTTGGGGGCGGGCATCACACACACACTGAGTCAGACCCTCCATCTGCGTAAAGTGCATCTTGGCCCTTCGGTTCTTTCAGGCACTTGGTCCCCACACAGTGCCCTTTCAGGGGATCCCACCTTTTACTCCCTGTGGCTCTAATGACTAGAAATGCCTAAGGAACTTCACCTTGAAGGCAAAAGGGACTCTGAACTACTGGTTTGCTCAGTGTGTTTTGAGGACAGGTTTTCTCTTTTGCCATAGTTGGTAACTTTAAGACTAAAGGTTAAAATGGTACTCTGGAGTTGTGATTCAAGAGAATTCTCTTGAGAGCAGCTCTTAAAGTGAAGGTTCGTGTTTTTCTGTTAAAGGTTGTATTTGGAACAGAGTGACTTCCACGAGAAGTTTGCTGGTGGAGACATATGTATGGATAGATCCTCTGAATCTGTGACCTGCCAGACTTTTGAATTAACGCTGAGATCTTGCCTCTATCCTCATATTGACAAGCAGTATCTAGATTGCTGTGGAAACCTCATGCAAACGCTAAAAAAAGATTACAGGTATGGGGAGTTTGGTTTTGGAAGTAGTTGGTAGTTTATTGGACTTTAAGAATGGTTGAAATTATTTTAAAACCATGTTTTAAGTTAATTTTTATTAGAATAGGAAATATGCAGTAAACAGTTTTCTTCTGAATCAGTTAATCATTAATGTTTTCTTAACTATGTTGTGAAATGTAATTCTTTGTTTATTTCTGAGACTATCCGCCCATCCCCCCAAAACACAGAAAAAGCTTGTTGCACAAAAATACCCATCATAAAATTTGCTAACAGAGGGAAAAATCACAAAATTACTTGGTAGTGGATGACTAGTTATTTAATTTATGGATATATCCATAAGTATGGCATATCTGTATCATATGTGAACGTCGTAAAGTTTATACAAATTGTGTTTATACAGTACTAAATAATGTAAAATGTTCTTAAAGCTTAAAAAGTAGCTTGTATAATCTTTTTTTTAAGATTCATTGTTTGAAAGAAGATGAGAGAGAGAAGGGGGAGGGCCCAGAGCAGCCTCCATAGTTGTACATTATTAGTTGTGACATAGTTTCATTCTACACAGGTGGTTGCGGGGCCACATGGGAAGGGAACCGAACTGGGGCCTCCCTCACGGAGGCAAGAACCTTCGCTGCCATCTCAGTGGTTACCACTTGTGCCACAGTTCAGATTATGGGTTTGCACGGTCCGGGGTCAGGATTTGATTCCCAGACCTCGCGGTTGCAAGGCAAGTGCTCAACCTGTTGAGCTATCACGGCATCCCCCAAGAACTATGTATTTTCTTACATGTGCAGAAAAAAAAGACTGGAAAGGCATATCCCAAATACAAACAGTGGAAATTCTCTGAGAATGGTAACATTTGCATAAACTTTTTGTTCTACTTTTGTGACTGCCCGATTTTCTACATTATGGAAAAAGAACTTCTTTGTGATTATTAAAGTAAAACGGATACTACCCTACACTCCTTATTAAGAAAGTATGTAGCGGATGTTAGCGTTTCTGATCTTCGTAGCTGTAGAATGTGCACCTGTTTCACTAGACGTGGTAGTGTGCAGAACCTGGTGCTGACAGTTCAGTCGCATGCCACGTACGTGCCTTCTCTCCATCCAGGTTGGTCGAGTACTTGCAGGCCATGAGGAACTTCTTCTTAATGGAAGGTGGAGATACCATGTATGACTTCTACACATCCATTTTTGAGAAAATCAGAGAAAAGGAAACGTGGCAGAATGTGTCTTTTCTTAACGTCCAGCTCCAGGAAGCCGTCGGACAACGTTATCCTGAAGATAGTTCACGGTACACAGTGGGGGAAGCGCCGTTCATATGAACTGTCACCAAGTAGCCCACGTGCCAGGAGCTATTCTGTGCCTGTGTATGCATGTGATAGTCCTCACACTAACCCTGAGAACGTTACTGTTATTTTACGTGTTAGATTGCCCACTCAGCGGATGCATTTTATTGTTTGAGTGAAGGTGAGAGAGAGGAGCTGGGAGGGTCCATAGTTGTACGTCTTTAGTTGTGAGATGGTTTCATTTCACGCAGGTGGATGTGGGGCCGCACAGGGTGGGAAACGTCACTGCTGCGTCTCCCCAGCTGTTACCAGTTCTGCTGCAGTTCAGCACCTGGGTTTGCCAGGCCGGGGCTGGGAATCGATCCCCGAACCTCAAGCTATCCCAGCATCCCGTTAGTGACATTTTAAAAGAGCATTTTCATATGAGCGTGATTTTTTTGAGCAAACTGAAACTGAAATTTCTTTATCTAGTCTATCCATATCTTTTGAAAATGTCGACACAGCTAAGAAGAAACTCCCCGTTCATATCTTAGATGGCCTCACCCTGAGCTACAAGGTGTGTGCTGGTGACAGTCTTTGTAAGAACATTGTTCTCTGTTTAAACCACATAGTTAATGGGTTACTTTCTTTTATAAGTTTCTGCTTTTGTTTTCACAGGTCCCATGGCCTGTGGACATTGTTATTAGCTTGGAGTGTCAGAAAATTTATAATCAGGTGTTTCTTCTCTTATTGCAAATAAAGTGGGCCAAGTACAGTCTGGATGTTTTGCTATTTGGCGGTAAGATTTATTTTAAACAGATAAATTATGATGTAATTTTAGACCTCAAAAAGAGATTGGGTTTGTTTTTTTTTAAAGATTTATTTTACCGCTTTTGACAGAGATAGAGACAGAGGGAAGGGGGAGGGCCCAGAGCCGTCTCCATAGTTGTACGTCATCAGATTTCGACAGGGTTCGTTCCATGCAGGTGGGCAGGGGCTGCACAGGGCGGGAACTGGGCTGGGGGCCTCCCACATGGGAGGCACACCCCCTTGAGCCAGGGGCTGAACTGGGGGGTGCGAACCAAACCGGGGGCCTCCTACATGGGGAGCACACCTCAGTTCAGCATGTGGGTCCTCATGGGCCAGGGCCGGGATTTGATCCTCGGTTCCCGGGGCTGCAAAGTGAGCGCTTAACCCACGGAGCCATCCCAGCTTCCCCAGGTATTAATAGTCATTTTTTAAATTTCTACACAAGTGCCAAAATGACATATTTATAGCAACATTGTTACAGACATCAGAATTACCTGTCCTGAATGAAATCCCAGGAAGTTAGGTACAGTTCATCTGAAATATAATAACTTGGTTGCAAATTTAGGCAGAGTAAAAATTGTTAGAGTACATGAAAGTTTTCGTTTACATTGTTGATGACAGTAGTGCAGTAGGTGGTCCGGGGAACTTTTCGGGACCTCACCTTCCAGAGACACTGAAGGTGGGGTCCCTGGTGCCCACGTGCCTGAGCTGCCCAAGGGCCCGCCCTGAGCACCGCCGGGGTGGGGTGTGGGCAGAGCTCATCCCACCCACTCTGCTCTTCTCACCTTTTCTAGAACTGGCCGGGACTGCTGAAAAGCCACCACGAAAAGAAGAACTTGTGTGTGAACAGGACACGGCCGCCCAGCTTGGACCACAGAAGAAACCGGCGACGCAGCGGCTACATCGCATGTTCCTCCTGAGAGTGAAGCTCATGCACTTTGTCAACAGCTTACACAACTACATCATGACCAGGGTGCGTGTCTGTCTGCTGCCTCCGTCCTGTCGCCGTGTGACAGAGTTGCCGACCCAGAGGCGCCCACAAGTTGTTAGAGGCTGTAGCTGTGACAGGGGTCCGGAGCAGAATTTGGTCATGAGACAGCGTGGCCGCGTGGCAGGTGGCGGTGTTCTGAGCGTGTGTCAGAGCCCGCAGACCCAGAGACCATGCGCTCCTGTGCACAGCCCCGTGGCCTTGATCCGTGGTGACAGCTGTCCCCATGTCACCAGTGACAGCCCAAACCTGTCAGGCTCATGTGGGGTGAAAGGAGGAGGATGCAGCCGGGTTACGTCCTCTTTGCCGGAAAACAAGAAGTCACGCGTGACAAGTCACTTGTCATGCACGGCTTATAACCGGCGCCAGGGGCCGTTGGGAAGGAGCCCAGCTATGGCAGCCGCAGCGGCGTTTTGGAGGATGGTACCCACTCGGGGCTTGAAAGGGTGGCTAAAAAGTGAGTTGTGAAGCCCAGTGTGTTCCAGAGGGAGGCTCGCGGGCCTGTGTGTGGCCTGGAGCGTGTGTAGAGCCACTAGAGCCAGGACGGCCCTCGCAGTGGCCTCCTGTAGCTGCTGACAGGAACCGGTAGGAGCTGCACATTTTTGCTTAATTCCTTTTCTATGTGAAGTGCCGTTAGGCTACCTGTAAGGAACTTAGGAAACCCTCTATAATCGGTTTACCTGAGGATTTAGAAAAAAGTCGCCACCTTTCCTGCATGATTTCTGCCACTTCCCTTCAGGACAGCCTGTGGGTGCAGAGGGAGGTGTTGGCTCACGTGTCCTGAGAGATGGGGCCCCCCCACCATTGCAGGAGAAGAGTGGCCGCTTTCGGGGTAGAGCGCTTATGAACTTGGTGGATGTACTTACCGAAGGCTGACAGGAGAGGAGCCGAGCGGCGG
Organism: Craseonycteris thonglongyai; assembly: GCA_004027555.1. NCBI lineage: Eukaryota > Metazoa > Chordata > Mammalia > Chiroptera > Craseonycteridae > Craseonycteris > Craseonycteris thonglongyai. Next base: position 16,550 of record PVKE010016691.1, on the reverse strand, counting down.
CTTCAGAGGTGTGCGGGGGGCACACACGTTCTCAAGGCAGGAAGCTCATGGAATTGTTCGTCTTTCTCTTCCCAGATTCTTCACAGTACAGGGCTGGAGTTTCAGCATCAGATCCAGGAGGCCAAGGATTTGGACCAGTTGATTAAAATTCACTATCGGTATCTGTCCACCATCCATGACCGATGTCTCCTGAGAGAAAAGGTATGTGAGGTGTCACCTGTGAGCCTGGCCACTGAGGCAGCAATGACACTGGCCACGGGAGGTCGTCTGTCTGCTCTGGGGTTTTACCCTTAGCTTCTGTTCCGTAGAGTTTTTTTGAAGATTTATTTTATCGTTTGGGAGAAGGTGTGAGAGAGAGAGAGAGAGAGAAGTGGGAGGGCCCAGAGCAGTGTCTATAGCTGTCCATCATGAGCGGTGACATGGTTTTATTCCACACAGGTGGATGTGGGGCCACATGGGGTGGGAACTGTACTAGGGGCCTCCCGCAGGGGAATTGAGAACCTTCTCCACGGAGCCATCCTGGCGGTTACCAGTTGCTCTGCAGTTCAGCCTATGGGTTTGCACAGGACGGGGCTGGGAATTGAACCCCAGACATTGTGATTGCGAGGCGAGTGCTATCCCAGCATCCCAGAATATTCTTTAAGGAGAGAGCAGGTCCAGTGAGGTCACAAACTGTGCCATCTTACCAGAGATGATACTTAGGAGGAGCCAGCCTGCCCTCTGCACTGTGCTTGGATTCGCTGGAAACCTTCGTGTGCAGCGGGTTACAGGGCGTCCGTCAGGAAGTGTGTCCACCGCCTCAGTGCACACGTGTGAGATCCCATCACTTAGCCTTTGGAGTGAGGTGCCTCGCTTCGTGGGTGGGTGTCAGTGGCCGTCCCGGGCACTGGCAGCGTGCTCTGCTGGTGGGCCTGGGCCGTGGGCACCCCCTGGGTCGCGGGGGCGGTCAGCGTGGCCGCTGATCTGGAATGCAGTCTGTCCAGGGAAGGCCGTCCCGGCTCTGGGGAGCCTTTCTGAGACCCACTTCCGTTCCAGTAGCTACAGGCGGTGGCCTCAGTGTCCAGGGTCCGTGACAGCCTGTGTTCTGCTCCCGGCTTTGTGCAGGTCAGCTTTGTGAAAGAAGCCATCATGAAGGTGTTGAACTTGGCGCTCATGTTTGCGGACGGCTGGCAGGCGGGCCTGGGGGCGTGGCAGTGAGTATGTGGCTGTGGACGCTGGGCTGTGCATGGCTCAGCCTCCCTCTCCGCTCTCTCCTTCCTGGGAGCCTTTTTTTCTGGGCAACACATCACGGACTACGTGCACTTAAGGGAAGAACTACTCGCCCAAACTAGGCAGCGCCAGGAATCGTGAACTCTCTTACGAGCGGTAAACCAAGAACAAAAAGCCAAAGTCTTTATTAATCAGGACAAGCAGATACCCTGACATGACACGCATGTTTTGTTGTGTAGATTTTGTGAAGTATTTATGACGGATGCCTTGAAACAACCTTGTCCAACCTGCAGCCCGCAGGCCACCTGATGGCTTTGAATGTGTCCCAACACAAATTCGTCACCTTTCTTACAACACACTGAGATTATCTGTGACCATTGTTTTAGGTCATCGGCTCTTGTCAGTGTCAGTGTATCTTATGTGTGGCCCACGCGAGAACAGAGCGTTACGAACCCCAGGTGCCCAGCGCCCCACTTCAGCGGAGCCCAGCGATGGCTGGTCGTGGCTCATGTTCACGGCTGGCCCACTCGCTGGACCTGCGTGGGGAAGACGTGGGAGCCTGTCAGCCATTGCCGTTACTTGATCTTGGTTCACAGAGCAGCCGAGTGAACCCTGGAAAGGCAATATGACATTTGAGCCCTGACTAGTGATTCCGTGACATTAAAACCCACTGGGTCCTTCTAAGCCAGTGGAACCGTAGCTGTGTTATAAAAGGAGTCTTTTGCCTTAATGTAGCCTCACCCACATCTTTCTGTCTCAAATGTGGTTCTGAAAATGTAGGGGCGGCGGGTGGTGGCCGTGGGGCTGTCTGGGTGGGTGCGTGGAAGTCCACTGGGTAGTTCTCTCCTTCACATTTCCCATAAGGAAGAGTGCTTATGTCGTGTGTAAACTCAAGGTTATCTGTGTTATTTCTCTTAAGAAGAAGATATGCTGGTGAAAAGTAAAACTACAGAGCTGAATAATGCAAAATGAAATACCCAGTCATACCAGCTCTAGAACTCACTACTACCCTGAGACAGAGTAATGACCCTCCTTCAGGCAGTTTCAAAGTTCTTATTTAAAGGAGGGCAGGGAAATTTTTATTTGATGGTCTTTATACTTGGGATTCTAAATAAATTGAGGTATGTTTGAAATCACCAGAGATACTTTATAGCCAAACGATTAACCCCTTGTGCACTTACTTGAATTGCAATTTACTTTCTTTCCTAGATTGGAATCTATCGAGAAGATGGAGTCTGACTTTAAAAACTGCCATATGTTTCTTGTAACCATTTTAAACAAAGCCGTCTGTAGAGGATCCTTCCCCCACCGTGAGTACATCCTGTGAAAATATTACTGCTTTTACATTTTTCGCACTAAGGTTACATGCTGTTGTTTCGGTGCTGATATCATGAATTAGATTTGTCAGTCTCATCCCACAAAAGTTCCCCAGCGTCTGTGTCATGCTTTGAATTGTGTTTTCAGAATTAGTGTGGGGCAGGTGAGTATCAAGATGCCAAATACTGAGAGTGAAGACCTGGCTTTCTAGCGTATCATGTGTTACACCCATGGATTTCTAACGTAAACAGAGCAGATGGCAGGGTAGGTTTCAGTCACGTGTAGCCTTTGCAGCTATTTCATTTTCCAAAACGGGATGTTTAGCAATTTTGAAACCCCCAAGGCTTGTTGACAAACTTTGTGGAGCAGGCAGAAATCTGTGGGGTGAGTCACGGAGGGTGAGCTGTTTCATCTCCAGCGACAGGGATGAAGTGGGAGTTCTGGGCCACTGTTTTGGAAGAAGGATACAGGTTAACCTCGTCCCCATTGCTGCCTATTCATGGAATAACCGACATTTTAGGGGAGGCCAGGATGGCTCAGTGGACTGAGCACTTGTCTTGCAGACCTGGGGTCTGAGGATCGAATCCCGGCCCCGGCCCGTGTGGACCCATATGCTGAACTGGGGAGTGCCCCCAGTTCAGTTCTCACCGGGGCGAGACCCTGGCCCAGTTTCTGCCCTGTGCAGCCCCGCCCACCTGTGGAGTGAAACTATGTAGAAAACTAATGACATACAACTATGGCGATTGCTCTGGGCCCTCCCCCTACTCTCTGTCTCTCTTGAAAAAAAAAAAATTTTTTTTATTTTATAGTTTCAGAGAAGGTGAGAGAGGGATAGGAGAAAGAGAGAGAAGGGGGAGGGCCCAGAGCCGTCTCCATAGTTGTACATCATTAGTTGTGACAGGGTTTCATTCCACACAGGTGCATGTGGGGCCATGTGGGCAGGAACCAAACCAGGGGCCTCCCTCATGGGAGGTGAGAACCTTCACCACTGAACCAGCTCGGCAGTTACCAGTTGCACCGCAGTTCAGCATGTGGGTTTGCACGTTCTGGGGCTGGGATTCCAGGCCCGGACCTTGTGTTTGCGAGGCAAGCGCTCAACCAGTGAGCTATCCCCACATCCCCGGACATTCTTAAATACTGTGTCAGAAATGTGTTAGAGAGGAAACACTGACGTATTCGCCTGTTTTGAACTGGGTGATTGAGAGGCAAGTAGACCCAACGTGTAGGTTGGACCACGGCCTTCTGTTATGAGTGTTCTCCAGGTTTCATGAAATCCCAGATTGTGTATGTTTTCAAAATCCAAAAGATCTGAAATAGAAATAAATCATGCGTTTTCCATTTGTATTTTATGCTGATCATCTTTAGTGTGCATTAAAAGCATTCCATATTTTGACTAAAAGTAGACAATATCTGTACACGCTTGTCAGTTTTGAATTTGTTAAAGCCTTATTCACATGTTTTCACGTGTTGAACCTACAGTGTAACCTTGCTTGTCCTCTTCCCGCAGTGGAGTCTCTAGCCCTGTCACTGATGGCTGGCATGGAACGAAGTTAAGGCCCATCAGCGTCACAAACACCTCAGACTCAGTCTTCACACACGTGCATTTCCATCGCATGCGGCTGAAAAGTAGTCGTTTTATTTTGGTTCACTTTTAAAACTTGTCCACTGTCTATACACGTGGTGTATAGGTATTTCTTCTGATGCCTAGTGGATAGTCTGTAGGGTCATGTGTATAAAATTGTATCAGTGCAAAGTGTATATAGCCTGTTTATATTTTCTACTGTAAGCTATAGATTTATGGTATTGCAGCCTTTCCATGTGAATGATACCATTTTTGAAAATGTAATTATTCATATTAAAAATAAGTGAAAGCGCTTCGCATGTTTGTCTTTTTCTTTTGCTCAGTCACGGAAGTTTTTCTATAGAGTTTTACATGCTGTCTTCCCTGAGGGGTCTGAGATTGGCTGTCTCAGAAATGTATGTGTATGTGCCTGGGCAGTTCCAAGATGGAAAGTCGCTTCAACCACGATCAATAAATCGAAAAGCCAGCTTTCTGTGGGCCAAGTGTGGGTACATACTATCGTTGGGCATTTCTGAGAACTGGTCTGCTGAGATGACTCCTACCACTTAGTTTTCCATTTTCTTTGTGTACGTCTTGCACGTCTCTAGCATTTAGGACTCAGCCCTCTATGGACCACTTAGTTTTTGCAAGCAAACACTGACTGACCTCCAAGTTGCCTCAGAGCTGAGCACCAAGGGCTCCTTCGCCCTCAGACAGGCTTCCTCATCCCGCAGCGGCAGCAGCGGGCGCCTCCTGGCAGCCAGGCTAGCACTGGGGCGAGGGAGGATGTGCCCTGTGGTCCCAGTACCCGGGGCGCCGATCCTTCCAGGCCGCAAGGAAACAGCGGTCTGACCTGCCACCTGGAACACCCACGAAGTCTCTCTGCGATCGGCTGTGAATGCCAGGCCTGTGGACAGCGATGGCAGCATCGGTGCCTGTCAGCGGTATGATGGCACCAAGGGCCTCATAAATGGCAAGAACCACCGTGTCAAACACACCGAAACACTTCTTTTGTAAACTGAGTGATCAGTGCTTTTGAACCTGCGATAGATGGTAAGTTTATGTATAGGAGGTTGAAGAAAGGGAATATTTTCATTCCCAGAAGAAGCGTATTTGGAATGAGGAGATTCAGTATGACTAGGGTGTCCGTTCTTCCCAACTGCTCTATGCAATCAGCACAGTGCAGATTAATTCCAGCGAGGCTTTTGTAGAGGACGGGCTTCTTCTAACGCTTGTGTGAATATGCGCAGGACCGAAGCAATCCTGAAGGACAGGAAGGTTAGAGGACTCACACTACCTTCTGTCCAAGACTCTAAAGCTCCAGTCATCGAGATTAGTGAGGTACCGGCAAAAGGAGAGCCAGCGAGGTTGAGGGAATGAAATAGAATCAAGAAGTAGATTTACACCTAGACTGCTTGTCACTCCCTGCATGTGTGACCTTGAGCTGCCATCAGTCCCAGCTGTCTGGCTTTGTAATCTTTGAGGACATGACCCCCCCTGACGCGCCTTCCTCAGGCTTGTGTGGACTCAGGACACAGAAAGTCTGAGAAAGTGCTTCCTAGCGCCCCAAGTGCACGGGACTGTTTTCCCAAGTCCCAAGTGCAGACGCTCATCCATTAGACCTCACGGGCGTCTGAGAAGACGAACTTGAACTTGGAGAGACGGCAGTGGAGCCCCCCGTGTAGGCCTTGTTCTTTAGCCCTGGGAAGCTCTGGTCTGCACAGTATTGGTGCCTCGCAGGAGCAACTTGTGGTATCAAAGGTGACTGTAAAAATGACAGCCTGATCCAGGGGACACTGTGCCGTTCATGCCCCTCACGGTCCTCCCCCTCGCTCCAAACACACCTAGCCCGTCGCTCTCGCCCCTTCCTGAAGCGGTTCTGCAAGTCCTCTTTCGTGAGGGTCTTAGTGGCGCTGTCGCCGCTGCCTCCACATCCTGAATCGATTCAGGTCACATGTGGCTTCTGGTGTGTCACTTCCTGTCTAATAAAAACACGGCGGTGCGTCCTCATCCACCTCATTCACCGCATCTGGCACCGTGCCACCTTCTGGCTCCTCCCCCAAGTCAAAATGGCCATGAAAGGTCAACGTTTTGAATCCTAATAAAATGGTTCACATTGGAACATTCCCCATGGTTTTCGATCGCGCCTCTGCGTGCAGGTCCCTGGTCACATAGATGAGCTGGCAGCCGTCCTCTCTGGTTGGGGACTGGCCGTCACTGTCTCGGTGGGTGTCCTTGGAAGGGAGACATTGGACACTTTGGCGAGGAGGTGCAGTTGCTGTCTTTTTTCTGCGTTGCTGTGCTTTGGGTGTCCCGGGGATGACTGTGCTTTATCCCTGCACATCCTTTCGTCCCTTCTGAGGGGACTTCCTGCCTCTGGTGACCACACGACAGCCCGCAGAAGAATGGTGATGGGAAGAGCCCGGGCCCTGCTGCAGCAGCAGCCTCGCTCCGCCTGCCGCCCCGGCCTGGCCTCAGGGGCAGGGCTGTGGCACCGGTGGCCACGTCCAGAAACAGTTTAGATGGTCACAGTTGAGTGAGGGGTGCGACTGGACCTTGTGGGCAGAGGCCAGGGGTGCTTCTCAACATCCCAGAATGCCCAGGCCAGTTCCTGCAACCCCGAGAATGATGGGACCTGACACGTCAGGCTGAGGGTGAGAAATCCTGCCCCCGATGAACAGGCGCCTTTAGTTCTCAAGTCTTAGGTGTCCGCGGGTGCACGGCATCTCCGCCTCGTTCGTCTGTGGGGTCAGGGCCAGCCTAGTTCAGGTCTTGTCCCCGTCTGTCACCTGAACACTTGACACTATTTACTGAGCGTGTTCTGTGCTGGCCCGGAGGCCCCTGGGAACTCCTGGAGCTGAGTCCAGCTCTGAGAGGAGGGCAGGCCTTGCAAGATGAGGCACTGAGACCAGGCCTGTGCCAGGGGGGTGCGTCACACCAGGGACCTTCCCCGGCCCCGGCGGCTAAGCACGTTCTTCCTCGTTTAGCAGAGACATCACTGGGAGCCTGGAGTTGAGCTAGTTCCCTGCTAAGGCCCAGGAGATGCTCTGGGGGAAGCTCAGGTCTGAAGGGCAGCAGTCGAGCTTGGGTTGCCTTTTAATCTGTATCTCGAGCCTCCAGCCGCGGAAAACGGAGCTCTTAGACTTGCACGGAGAAGAGAGCGTGGACCGTTCGCTCCCGGGCCGGTTTCTGGGGGAAATACCCGCGGTGGCCACACGATGGCAGCGTCGCATAAACCAAAGCCCGCGCGTCCCAGGGCGGCAGCCCTGAGGGCACGTCCCGGCGCTGTCCGCCTGTCTTCCTGCAAATCCGAAGAGGCCGGCTAGCAGGGCGCCTTGAGCTGCATGCAGCTGGAACGGCTGCGCTTTACTCGTGACGGTGGGGCAGGAGGGATCGCGTTTTCCCTAGAACGGAACACGCGGGGTCGCGGCGCGCGCATCTCCGCAGTCCCCCGCGTGGCCACTAGATGGTGCTGGTGCCCTTTCCTGCGGGCTCCTGTGGGCTCCCCCAGGTCCCCACGAAGCCATTGTCAGCGGAGTAGGCCTAGCCCACTAAGATGTCTAGGAAATGCGATGCAGCCAGGAGGCTTTGACCAGGCGGAGCGCTGACTGTGGGATAGTAGCAGGAAAGCCCTTTAGGATTTTACAAATCTCCCTTCCCATGCACTGCCCGGCTCCCCCTACCCTAAGCCATGCCACTGAGCGTGGCAGAGCTCTGGTCACAGGCCCTAATATCAGTCTGCTGGAGGGACGCTCCTAAAAGTGGCAGCAGGCATTGTCTTCTCTGGGAACCTGTCACCTGATTGCATGCCTCTTGTCCTGTGTGTGTGTGTGTGTGTGTATGTGACACGATCAATTCAGCCATGATGGGGAGCAGAAGGAAGACCACCAGTGATTGGCCAGGGACCTGCAGAAGGACCCCATAGACAAAAAACAGCGTGGGGTGTTTGAGGACATCCGGTTTGGGAATTTCAGGGTGCAGCAGGGCCAGGCTGGGACCCCTGGGTCAGAGCCCAGGATGGGGCCACAGTGCCTGGGAACTTGCTAGCCACCCACTACCTGTGAGGTCCCGTGGAGTTCTGGGTGCCGGCGGGGCCAGTGCAGCCCCCACTCCGGGCCCAGTGGGTCCCCTTAGGATGACTCTATAACAGTAATAAACACAACAGCAGCTATGATGATAAGGCACCTAGTACGTGGAGGGCACGAACTCCCGTGATCCTTACCACACCCCAGAAGGAGGGGCCGTTGTGTCCCAGTTTACCGAGGTGGGTAAACTGAGGCACAGAGAAGCTGAGTCAGGCCTCACCACAAGGAAGGGCAGAGGCTGGACTCACCACTAGGCTTTCTTCTCTCAGAGCCTGCTAGCTGTGAAGGTGGCTCCCCCTGTTGGGGCCTCGGGAATCCAGCTTTTCTCATGGGATGAAGGCTGAAGAAGAGCCAGAAGGTCCTAGTTAGTTGGATCATCCAAAAAACAGTAGGTGGTGGTATCTATCGGTCTTTAAATAATAAAGTGACCTTCCTGCTTCTCCATGTTGGCCTTCCTTCACCGTAAAATGACTGCAGGGAAGGCGAGAGAGTTCATCTGACAGCAGGCCTACCATCTGAAGTTCTGCTTTTCAAGCAAGCCTCGAAATCTCGCAGTGTTTCTGGTGGGGAGGCCACGCAGAGGGTGCTGATGGATTTCTTTGTGCCTGGTCTCGGGGGCCAGGCCCTGCTTTTCTTTTTTTTTTTTTAAAGATTTATTTTTATTGATTTTTGACAGACAGAAACAGGGACAGAGAGAGACAGACAGAAGGGGGAGGGCCCAGAGCCGTCTCCATAGTTGACAGCATTAGTTTTCCATATAGTTTCACTCCACAGGTGGGCACGGGGCTGCGCAGGGCAGGAACTGGGCCAGGAGCCTCCTGCATAGACACGGGCAAGAACTGAACTGGGGGCACAGCCCGGCTCAGCATGTGGGTCCGCATGGGCCGGCCTGGGATTCGATCCTCAGTCCCTGGGGCTTCAAAGCGAGCGCTTAACCCGCTGAGCCATCCCAGCTTTGCCCAGGCTCTGCTTTTGCCAAACGTTCGGCTGTATCTGGCACTTGGCACAGGCCCATCTGCCTGCTGCTCGCGACGCCCAGCAGAAGGGGAGCATCTGATTCAAGCAGCCTTTCCAGGAGACGCTGTCACTACTCCTGCTTGTTCCTCTCGGTGTACCACTGCGTTCCCTTCTCTCTACTCAGCTCCAGAGCGTTGGTGGGCCAACGGTGGTGCTTGCAATTTGGTCTCAGCTGGGAATTCCGATGGAGGTGGCTGTGCCTTTGCGCATGCGTGCGCGCAAGCTAGCGCTACGGAATGGCGGCTGTGGCTGTGCGCATGCGTGCGCGCAAGCTAGCGCTACGGAATGGCGGCTGTGGCTATGCGCATGCGTGCGCGCAAGCTAGCGCTACGGAATGGCGGCTGCGGATGTGCGCATGCGTGCACGCAAGCTAGTACCACGTAATGGCGGCTGTGGATGTGCGCATGCGTGCACGCAAGCTAGTACCACGGAATGGCGGCTGTGGCCGAGCTCATGCGCGCATGGCAGCTGGCTCTGTGGAATTTTGATGGGGCGACTGTGCCAGTGTGCATGGGTGCATGCAACCTAGTGCTATGGAATGGCTGTGGCTGTGTGCAAGTGTGCATGCCAGCTAGCTATATGGCATTTTGATGGAGCAACTATGGTAAGGTGACCAGATTTTAACATTGGTAAAGCGGGACACCATTGACGGGGGGGGGGGTCTTGATGAAAAATTTGGTCTATCTCCCACTGTTCCGTAGCTTGTCGTGCATTCTTTCAAAAAATCTGGACTTTTTTTAAAACGCGGCGGGACGCGGGACAAATGGTTAAAAATCGGGACTGTCCCGCCAAAAGCGGGATGTCTGGTCACCTTAAACTATGGCCATGCGCATGCGTGCATGTGAGCTAGTGCTACAGTCAACAACACACACGTTTAAAGTCCTAGAAGGTGGTCATTTTATCTTGCACATTTGACCATTGAAAGAGGTAACTCCTGGCCTAGACAGAGTGTTGAGTTGTGTTAGGACCACCTTCCTGAAGGACATGCTAGCAGTATACATTTTTATAAGTTTCTGCCTTCTGTTTGTCTTTGACAGTCTTTCACTGTTGGCACCGCAACCCCACATCCGGTCGCACTAAATCCATATCCTGAAGGTCCGTGTCATTATCACCAGCCATGATCTTTCTGTTTCTGAAGGTCAGGGTATCAGTGGCTTGTGTATTCCCTGCTAGGTGTGGGGCTCCCACCCTGGTCTCCGGCCCACACTTCAGGGCCTCATTTCCTACCTCCTTGATGAGGTTTGGGGGCCCCTCCTTTGGAAGCATGGTATTGGATCCCCGCTCTTTGGGACCATAGAGTTTTACAAAGTTGGGTCTGTCACTTGTTCTTAATGGCTGGGGGCAGGACAACAATGCGCAGAACCCTGCGATCATGGGGTCATTTGAGCAGAACCGGCTTTCCAGCTCTGGGGAAAAAATGTAATTCTCGTGTATGAAAAGTGGGAACCGCAGTTGCCGTGTTCTCTTCTTGTTTTTACAGCCCCCACAGGCCAAGTCACAGATCTGGGTCAGAGGGCCTATTGATTAACTGTCAGGGCCTGAGGTGTGGGTAATCAATAACACCAACCTACAGGAAAGGTGGCCTTGGATGCACAAGTCCCAGCGCGTGCACCCTCCCTTGCCTCTGGTCTGTAAGTGCTTTGCGAGAAAGCAGAACTCTTCGAGCCAGAGTGCCCCGGATCCTGCTGATGTTCCGCAAGTAAAGGCTTTGGAATCCCCCCTGTGAATGAAGCCAAGGCAGTGTGTTCACTGGGTCTCAGCCTTTAGACAGCCATGGGGCACAACAGGAAGATCGATCCCCTGGGGCAAGGAGACAAGAGTAGTTTTGTCAGGAGCTCCCTAGGACCACAACCTTGACCTTGTACTAGGTACTTAGAGCCAAGCACTTGTAAAACTCCTGCAAATCCATATGTCTGATGACGGCCCCATGATGAAGGAGGCTGGCTTATGACACTCGCCCTGTGAACGACTCTCCTTCTGGACAGAGGTGCGTGTCTGCCCCGGGGGTCTGGTCCAGGGTTTGTGCTGAGAAGAGCAGATGTCATCACGCTGCAGTGGGTTTGGGTCTCCAGCATTCAGGTCCCCTCCTCCTCTTGATAAGTCTCACTCCCTGTGGGACGAAGCTGGGAAGTCAGCATATCACCATCTCCGGTGGCTGAGCTGAGTCGAGAGGTGAGCATGGGACCTCCGTTGACCCCTTATGAAAAGTTCCAGAGTCGATGAGGGAGGAGAGGTTCTCACTCACGCCAGGTAAGAAACATTTGGCTTCCTGCCCACCTGTTTGGTGGAAGGCTGCTGCTCGTGGCCCATTTTGGACCCCAGGGACCGGTGAAAGCTCAGAAAGCCAGAGGCCAACCTGCTGGAGTCTTCAGGTATTGGAAGAGCTGCCAGCCTGGAGCTAATCACGGCCCAGATATTGCATGCTAATAGGGGCTGATTTGATGACATCACTATTTTGGACGAAAACCTCCCTTGTGTCACCATCGGGTCTGCATTTGTAGAGATGCTGACAGGTCTGGTCACCTTAGATGTTTCTCTGTGGTGACCAGGCTCCAAGTCAACACAGATGGGACGTGTCCCCAAGTAAGCCTGACAAACATGCAGAAACCGCCCGCAGGTGCAGCAGGGTGTGGGGCCCGGGCCGGGGTCCCAGCTCGCAGCCAGTGCAGTTGCGGCTCACCTCCTGTCCTTTTCCGTGGCCCGGTCACTGCCTCCTACTGCCACCTGGCCTTCCCTGCCTGACACAGTCCTTGTCTTTTGGGCCTGGGTCCACCCGTATAGGAACCAGAGCGCTATGACTAATTATCAAATCGTTACACGATGAAACTCAATTAACTTCACATAACCCTGGAAATGTGCTTACTGTCAGCCCTTGGCCCTGCTTGGACTGCGGAATGTCGTCCTGCTTTGAAACCCACGACAAGGGCAGGTCCCCCCGTGGTGTGCGAGGCTCCGGGGGGCACGTGCTGGGTCTCGGTTGAGTTCCGGCAGGAACAGGTGCCAGTGCCCAGGGTCCTGGGTACAAGGTGGGGATTGGGGTGGACAATGCAGAGGGAACTGGGGACCTGCCGCTTGGCTGAGTGTTGGATCCTGCACTGTGGGCCCGGGCAGGGTGGGGGGTGGGATTTCACGTGGGCTGTGACCAGTGTGTTCAAACCCGGACCACTGGCATCTGTGCCTGTCACTGACTGAACTGTGTCCCCCACCCCATCATACAGGGGCCCTAACCCCTGTACCCCAGAACCTGACCGGGTTGGGAGATAAGGTCTTTGAGGAGATGATTAAGCTAAGATGAACTGATGAGGGTGGGCCGTCACCCAAGCTGAGGACACAGACACACAGGGACGGCCTCGTGAGGACACAGGGGGAAGCCAAGGAGAGAGGCCTCGGGGGACACCATCCTGCCCACCCCCTTGACCTTGCACTGTAGCCTCCCGAACTGTGGGAAAGACGGTTCTGTCATCGGAGCCACGCCAGCCCCGCAGTTCTGTGAACCGGTTCCTTAGAACAAACCGCATCCCATCCTCTCAGGTTCCAAAGCTGGAAAACATGGGGCTGTTATTTTGCGTCACCCCCAAACCCCATGGCTCATGGGTCCCCAGGTCCTGCTGAGGGTCCCTGTGATGACGGCTGTGCTGCTTTCTCAGGCCCTAATGACATCGTGGCTGAAGAACGGTGACAGCGACCAGCCGGGGTCCTTTCTCCCCATTGAATCTTCTCAGGCTCGTTGGAGCTCTGGTCCCCAGACATAATGACTTCATACCCCTCCCCTGCTCAGACCAGTTCACACTCCGGCCACGAGGACCCTCCCAACCTCTTGTCCTGGCCTGTCCCTGCCCTCTCCCTGGTCTTGTTTGTTCCTCACGACCCCACGGGACAGCCACCGGCCCAGGGGAGGCTTTCCTGTCCCTTGTTCTTGTTCGCCTTGACCACGCATGGCTCACCCATGGATCGACCCACAACTTGATTTGCTCCCCACGGTCCTGCCTCGCAGGGACTGTGGGCCCTTGCCCGTCACGCTGATGGAACGTGAGGTCCTCACGCCTCCAGAAACTGCTTTCATCCTCGCTGTCACCGCCTTAAACCTGATTCGGGCTACAGTGTCCCACCCACCAGCCGTGGCCGGCCCGGGGGAGGGCGCAGCGCCCCTGCGCTGGTGGCTGCTTGCCGTCTGGCTTCTGCCACCTCTGGCTGTGAGAAGGGAAAGGGCGGCACGGAGGGCTCTCCTGGACCACTTCGTCCACTTGGGTGCCACCCAGAGCCCCATAGACCGGGGCTCCCACGTCAGAAATCGCTGTCCTCGTCGTTCTGCAGGCCAGCCGTCCAAGGTCAAGGTGCGGCATGGTCTCTCTTCCTGCCTTGCAGACCCGCCTGCTCACTGGGTTCTCACAGGGCGGGGAGAGGGGCTAAGAGAAGGAGTGCGGGGGAGACCCAGGGCACCCCATTGTTTCTTATTCTAAGGGCACTAATTCCACTAGAGGGGACCCACCCTATGACCTCCTCGAAACCAAACAATCTTCCAAAGGTCTCATCTCCGATGACCATACTGTTGGGAAAGTAGCGTCTCAATGTGTGGGGGTGGGGGTGCACACAGTTCAGCCCCTGGCTCTAATGCGGCTGTGAGATGCTGTTCTAGAAGCTCTGGGGGCCTGTCCATCATCCTGCAGGGGTGTCTGTGGGTCCCCAGAGGCTGTGATCCATGATGCTTACGTCCAGAGGGCAGGTCTTGCCCCTTCCCCAGCCTCAGTGTCTCTACCTGTCTGCCTACGCAAACCTCTGTCCTAGGACCCCTTCAAAAATGTTCCCGGGACAAATTCCCGTCTGTGGGTTCCTCTCGGGGTCCCGGACTCATCTTCAAAGGGGACACCCCTGGTCTAGACCATTGAAAAAAGTTGAAATCAGGCTGGAGTTTCTACAACAGGCCTTTGTGCACAAACCAGTGAGCACCAACAGAAAAAAATATATAGATATAACTTGATGGCAAATTAAAAGAACAATCTTTAGAAAAGAGCTGAAACGGAAGGTTAATTGGAGCCAGAAATGTCAAATTAATGCGATAATGCACTAGGGAGGCCCGCCTGGCCTTTGAGCACCGAATCCGAGTGCAACAAAAGGAAGAAGGCGACGACATAAGAGGATTTTAGGGAGTCCCTTGTCCCATTAAACGGGCTTTGCAATTAATTTCTGGCTGCCATGTTATTTTCATTGGCCTATATTTGCTTTGACCTCTCGCGTTTGTGAAGCTACCCATGCGGGGCACGTGGGATTTGGGCTTGAAATTTTACGAAGACTTTCCAGGCTGTGTTGACTTCACGTCAGTAGAACCGGGACACAACTGGGGTGGGTCGTCGGGGTGAGTTGGGGTTCGCAGGTCCTTCCCTGCTCTGCGTGGTGACTCGCCTTCTCACCTCGGCCCTCGTCAGCATTGCCCCAGCCCCCCAGATTCCATGGTGCAAGAGAGGGCGCGGGCCTCCCAGGCCCAGGTCTTGCCTGCCTTGAGCCTGAAGCACGGGCCAGGAATTGTTCAAAAACGTCACCGTATTTTAATCTACAGAAAAGCCCTTGGAGCAAGGACGCCGGGAGAGCTCAGTGGCTGAGCGCTTGCAGTTACCATCAGACAGGTCACCCAGGTCCCCGCTTCTGCTGACCTCCTGCTCTGCACGGCCGCCTGCCAGGACCCGGACAGCTTTGCAGATGTTGGCACTTCTGGGACCAGTGTTCCTCCTCAGCCCAAAGGCCCAACGCAAGGACACCTCCAAATGCACTGCACACGCCAGCCAGCGCGGCCCTTTTGGGGACCCTGTTGGTTTCATAGTCATTCGCCGGCACTCCCGCTCACAGCGGCCCATAGAGTGACAGGATTCGGGAGATGAAGATGGACCCAGGGCCCAGGCAGAGGCACGAGGGACAGGAACAGAAGAGAAAATGCAGAAGCCCCTGCTTGCTGAAGAAAGAGGACGCTGGCTTCCCCTCTGGGTCCCTGCGGAGTGCAGTTGTCCCGGGAAGGGATTCTTCGCAAAGTTTATCGGGTCCTGGAGCGACTTACGGCTGACCTGGTCAATGAACGAATGAATTTTTTGTTTTTCCAATGAGTTAGGGGATTTCCTTTCACAGAAATCACCAGCGTGCTCCAGGGAGAGGCCTGCCTTTCCTTCTAGAAAACGCTATGGAACAATGAAAAGAGGAACCGGCCGGCCGCTACAGGTGGCAAATTGGCTGATCTGGGAAGCAGAAAGGCAGCGCTTTATCCTGCTCTGAGGTGAGCTCGCAGCGGCCCCAGGAGCCGGTTCTTCCAGCGAGGAGGTCCGAGTGTTCGGAAATAAAGCCGCACGCCTCCCTGCTGAGAGACAAATGACTTCTATTTAAGAAGCTGCTTGTTCTGCGCAGCAACTCCCAGTGTAGCAATAATTAATGACATCGGGAGGCTCAGAAGGACCTTCTGCGGGACCCCTTGGCTCCAGGCATGAAATTGGATTAAAGTGAAGATACACTTAGACATTGCGTCTGTGGAGGAAATCAGTAATTATGTGGAAATGCACACAGTTGCCGCTCGTTGAGTCGGGTGGGTCTGAGTCCGGGCTTTTGAGACTTGGTGGCATCGTCGACAAGGCTGAACAGGGCATCGCACCTGCTTTAGTCCCAACTCGACATTTAAGTTTTTTCCCCCGGAGTAGGCTGACCAGCTGTCCTGTTTTAAATGGGACGGAAGACAGCAGGACTGTCCAGATTCAAACGGTACATCGGGTCAGCCCACTGACAACCTTGAATGTAACCCAGTGAGACGAGGTTGACCCGATGTACCGTTAGAGTCTGGACAGTCCTGTTGTCTTCTGTCCCCTTTCACATGGGACGTCCGGTCAGCCTACTGCCCCAAAGTGAAGTTCTGTGAGCCTTTTGACGACATCGTGTGGCCAGTACTGCTGGCGAACCCCCTGACACTCACTCCTGTTCTTTTTTATTAACTGATCCTCGCCCGCCCCTCCAAGAGCAGTAGTCGCCTCCTGTCTCACATTTCAGGGGCCGGAAGTCCGAAAGGAAGGTTTTGAGAGGGGTGGGGTGGGGGGAGGAGCTGCCCTAGACCTCTCCCAGCTTCTGGTAGCCTCAGGCTTGCAAAGAGGACAGGTGTATTTACACCGTTTTCCCTTCGAGCAGTGTGTCCAAATGCCTTTTTTTTAATTAATTAATTAATTAATTAATTTTAAAATTTATTGTTAAATTTGATGAGGTTACATTGGTTGGTAACAATTAGACAGTTTACAGATGTACAAGTCCACCTCACATCATTCATGCATCGTATTATGTGCCCATCACTCAGTATCAGTTCCCCTTCCATCACCTTATATCTAGTGCCCACTCCCACC
>PVKE010016690.1:0-31679 GCA_004027555.1 Craseonycteris thonglongyai | reverse complement strand
GATGCATGGGTGATGTGATGTGGAGTTGTCCATTGGGAAACTATCTAATTGTTACCAACCAATGTCACCCCATTAAATTTAACAATAATAATAATAATAAAAAATATCTGCGAGTATGACTTCATAGTCTTCAGTCATTCAGGGTGGAAAAGCAGGGGAATCTATATGCTAAAGATATTTTTGAGTGCTTGTTAGATATAAAGATTGTTTATATTATGCAATGTTTATTTAATTTTTTTTTGCTAAATTTCTGAAAGTAAATTAAAGACATTTGTATTCCACGTCTGCATATTTTGGTAGGCACTTCTAAAATATAACATTTTTACATAATCTTAAAATCACTACTAAAACAAAGAAAGTAGTATTTTCCTAACACCATGTAATACCTACTTTATATATTCAATCTTCTCAAATTTTTCCCTTAAAATTGTTAAAGTTATTTTGTTCACTTATTTTTTAACCAGATGATAGTCAAGACCATGACCTGCATTGATCTCTTTTAATCTATAACATTGCCTCACTCAACCCACACTTATGATGTTGACTTGGGCAATACTCTACCTTCTGGTTTGTCCAAATCATTTTTTTTAGTGTGTTTTGATATGTTTTTCAATATCCTGTATTTTCTTTAAACTTAGAGTAAAATCTAGAGACTGAGTACGATTCACTCTATAAGTGATGTTGTGTACTTGCCATTGCATTATTTCAAAGGACATGTAATGTGTAGTGTAGGTTTTCTCATCTTCAGTTATTTTAAGTTGGTCTCTGGATTAGTGTAGAACTGACAAAGTCTTTCCAATATGAGGTTGCATTTTACTCCCCAAATCAGCAAGTAAACTGGGTGATAGTTCCTTGCAAAATGTCTGGTTACCAATTAATCTTTTTTTTAAGATTTATTTTTGTTATTTTTGACACAATAGAGAGAGAGAGAGAGAGAGAGAGAGATACAGAGACAGAGAGAGAGAGTCGGGAGGGCCCAGAACAGTCTCCATAGTCACACATCATCAGTTTTTCCACATAGTTTCATTCCACAGGTGGGTGTGGGACTGCACAGGGCAGGAACTGGGCTGGGGTCTCAGCCTGGTGAGAACGGAACTGGGGGCACTCCCCAGTTCAGCATATGGGTCCACATGGGCTGGGGCCAGGATTCAATTCTCGGTCCCTGGGGCTGCAAAGTGGGAGCTTAACCCACTGAGCCATCCTGGCTTCCCCACCTATCAATCTTTTACCTAATAGTTTTAGTGTCCAATGATTTTACTTTGTTACTAATTCTACCACTACAATTGCAAAACTGTGGTTATCTTTTTCTATCATTCAACATATTTTTATTAGATGATAATTTATAAAGGAGTTATTTCCAATATCTGAAATAGCTTCATAAATGCTTATTTTCCCCCCAGGAATTAGGAATTGTCTAAGTGAGTAGTTTACTATTTCATTTGATAAAACCATTTTAAACTAGAAACAAAAGGAAGAACAAGAAATAGAGAAGAACTTTTCAGACAGAAGGAACAGCATTTCAAAGTCTAGACTTAAAAAAAGAAAATGGTTGACTAAAGGAAACAAAAGAATGGAATGATGATTGGACAGGGAAAGTGAAATAATGCTGGAATTGACAAGGCCCCAGCTGTGACCTTATAGCAATGGTAAGGGTTTTGGTCCTCATTTACATGTACTTAATCATAAAATCATTCAAAGATTTAAGGAACAGAACATATGCAGGTATGAATGTTTTACGTAGTTCTACTTTTTCTATCTTTATCACTGTGATTTAAATTGAGGTTTATCATAGATAGAATAAGGTGTACACATCCTAGCTGTACAGCTTGATGAGCCTTCTCCCATGCATACACTCATTGGCCTCCAGTTAAATTTTGTTTTATGTAATAGGAGTACAGCTACTCCTGCTCTCCTTGGTTTTCATTTGTGTGGAACTATCTGTTTCAAAGCCTTCACTTACAGCCTACACATGTCCTAAAGCTTAAATGAGTTTTTTCTTGTAGTTTTAATTTGCGTTTTCATGGCTAGGTTGTTTCATAGTCTGTGGCCATTTAGATATCCCCTTTATGATATATCTGTTCATCTTTTGCCCATTTTACTTTTCATTTTGATCTGTATTTATTAATTTAAAGACTTTTTAGGATTCCTGTATGTATTCAGGATATGAGTCATTTGTTGTTTATATGTACTGAAATTATCTTTTCCCAGTGAGAGATTTGCATTTTAATCTCTTAATGCTATTATTTTGCAGAAGTGATTAAGTTTAATAAAATACAACTTAAGTATGCTTTGGTTTTATTTCTAATGGCTTTTGTACCCCATTTAGGAAATTTCTGCCTATTCCAAGGTTGTGAAGATATAACCCTATGTTTTATTTTAAAAGCCCTATAATTTAACCTGTCACTTAAAGCTATAATCCATTTCAAGTTCACTTTTGCATAAGGCATGGAGGAAAGTCATGGTTCATATTGCTCTACAATATCATGTTGTAAAAGGCTATTCTCTGCCCTATAAATTGCAGGGTGCCATTGTCATAATCAGATAATCATATAGAGGTGGGTCTTTAAATGCAGTGTGGATCCTGGAACAGAAAATGAACATTAGCAGAAAACCTGGTGATTCTTCAATAAGTTCTGGTGCTTAGTTAATAGTAATATGTCAGTATTGGTTTCTTAGTTTTCACCAGTGTATCATGATACTGTAAGATAATAACATTATCAGAAACTGGGAGATGAAATATGGAGACTTTTGGTATTACCTTTAAAAATTTTCTCTATTTTTGAAACTATTCCAAAATGAAAAGTTTATCTTTAAGAAGTAGGTCTGTTTGGAGTCTACTTTGTTTACTTTATTAATCTTTCTATCTTTGCATTGGCAGCACAGTGTCTTAATTATTATAGCTGTAGAGTAACCCTTGATAATTCTGACGGCTTTAAGGAACTGACTGAACTTAGACAGTTCTGCGATTAAGCCTTTAGAAAGTCTGTCAGATTCTATTTTTTCACTTTTAAGAATCATTCATCTCCAAGTACATTGTCCAAGCTGAAGAGACTGTATGGGTCAATGACATGGAGAGATGATATGGAAAGGAAGACAGAGAGACACTGCTATCCCAGAATGTCTGCTGAGCCTTCAAGGTGTACCCCTGCATCAGCCCACTTCATTAGAAAAGATGAGTGAATTAAATCCTAAGTAGAGGAGGTCATAAATACAAATATCAAAATCAGAAAATGATAAAATATGGAAAATAATAAAAAACTAACCAAATGCAGATTTTATGAAGATGTTAAAAATTAGGGGGGAAAACTAGTTATGAAGGAAAAATGAAAAGAGAAGACATAAATTCCTAATACCAAGAATGAGAGGGGACCATCACTAGAGATTTTACAGAAAAGCTTTTATCCCTAAGAGGATACTATTACAAATACCCTTCACAGGAACTATTATGAGCAACTTTATGCCAATTATTGGATATCTTACTTAGATAGAATGGATGAATTTGATCAAGAACACAGCTTACCAAAAATGACTCAAAAAGAAATAGAGCACCTTTCTCTCAATAAAATGAATTAATTTTTAATTAATTATAGTTTTCCACAATGATAATTTTAGGTTTAGATGAGTTCACTGCTATTTTTTTACTAAGCATTTAATTAAAACTAATATCAATTTTACAAAAGTCATGAAGAAAATATAGGAGAAAACGCTTAACAAATCAATTTATAAAGCTAACATTAATTACTCTAATATTCAAATCAGAAAATGGCATCAAAAAGAAAGAAATCAGGATGCTGGGATGGCTCAACGGGTTAAGTACTTGCTTTGCAACTGTGAGGTCTGAGGATCTAATTCCGACCCAGACTTGTGCAAAACCATATGTTGAACTGTGGTGGAAAGGGTTCTCACCTCCCATGAGGGAGGCCCCCAGTTTGGTTTCCACCCCACGTAGCCCCACATCTACCTGTGTGGAATGAAAACATGTCACAACTAATGATGTAAACTATGAAGACTAATCTGGGCCCTTCCTGCTTCTCTCTCTCTCTCTTTTTCTCTCACCTTCTCCCAAAAAAACAATAAAATAAATCTTTAGAAAAGAAAGAAAGAAATCCATAGTCCAATACCCTTTATGATGAGAGATGCAAAAATATTTTCCATAATATTAGCAAATCACATTTAATGATATATTAAAATGATAGCATATCTACCTGACCAAGTGGGATCTACTCCAGGAATGTGAGGTTTTAACATTTGACAATTATTTGATGTACTTTACTAAATTAATAAAATAAAATAAATACAATTGTCTAAATAATTGCAAAAGAAAACATTTGACAAAATTCAATATTCATTCTTAATAAAGACTCAGCAAATCAAAAATTTCCAACTTTGTCAGGTTAAAAATAGCTATAAAATTTCAATGCTAAAATTTTACTGGAGAGTAAAAGCATGAGTACTTTTCCCATGAGACTACCAAGGATGTTAACTTACTCCTACTACTTACTTTAGACGTTGTACTGGAGGTCTTAACAAGTACAATAAGGAAAGAAAAAACATACACACTAGGAAAAAAGAAACACCTATATTTACTGATAAACAATATGACCATGTATACCCAAAATACTTATGAATCTATTATACAAATAGCTACAAGAATGATTTTTTAAAAAGTTTTATTTATTTATTTATTTATTTATTTCTTGACAGAGAGAGAGAGTGAAAGAGAGATATAGAGACAGAGACAGAGAGAACCGAGGTGGGGGGGGGGGTCTCCCCAGTTCAGCACATGGTTCCGCACGGGCAGGGGCCGGGACTTGATCCTCAGCCCCCGGCACTGCAAAGCGAGCGCTCAACCCACTGAGCCATCCTGGCTTCCCCAAGAATGATTTTAATAAGGTTATTTGACACAAACTCAATATGTATAATTATTTGTATTTCTACATGCTAGTAATGAAAATTGGTATTCAATATTTCTGAAGTTGTATTTTATAACAGTGTACAACCTGAAATGATTAGAGAATATTAAAAATATATGTGCAAGAATGGAAATGGAAAATTACAAAGCAATGCTGAGAGAAAATAAAAGAGATTTATATAAATGGAGAAATATTCCATACTAATAGAAGACTCAGTGTTATTCAGATTTCAGTTATCCCACACAATGTTTGTAGAAATTTAAATTGGTATAACTTTGGAAATTGGTTTGACAGTTTATTAAAAATTAAATGACATTTATCATAAGTATTTAATTATATCCTTAAGCATTTGTCCAAGAGAAAATAAAACATATGTCCACACAGATATTTGTATACAAATGTCTATAGAAGTGTTAATCAAAATGGCCAAAAATATCCATCAAAAGACAAACGGATAAAGAAACTCTGGTATATTCATACAATAGCATACTACTTCATAGTAAGAAAGAACCAACAAGTGATAAATGCAACATTATGAATGCATCTCAGAAATAGCAGGCTGTGTGAAAGAAGACAGCTACCAGAGAACACACACTGTATGCTTTTGTTTAAATAAAATACTTGAAAACACGGAAAGCAGAAGAGTTGGTAGTAGTAACTGGTTGGGTTCACAGTGTACTGGCAGCAGGTATGTAGGGACATTTTTTGGTGATGGGTATAGTCTATAGTTTTAGTATAATAGTGATAGTTACATGAATGAATATAGGTGTATACATTTGTGTAAGCTCATCAATATGGAGAGGAAAATTGATGCATTACATACTATGAAATGGTTTCAAAAATTTAATTAAGTAGAGTATAAAAAATAGCTTGGAATACATAATCTGGATTGAGAGTGAGAAAAGCAATGGAACAGGTATTTGGAATTACATATAAATTCAGATGATATGGGGTCTTGAGTTTCAATTTTACGTTTTGAGATTTTTATTGTGCTCTTCAGGCTTTGTAATATCAAATCCTCACATAGTATCAGACACCCAACTTTATGAATCATTTGATTGTTGTATCATATAAATAGACCTGAACTAAGAGACTTATTTAAAAACCTGGATATAAACTAGCATATTTATAAGGATGGATGAATTTGGCCTGATAATTAAGGCTAGCTGTCTGTGGAATTGGGTCTGACTAGAAGTCTACTCATGAAACTATTAGAACAGACATGGTGAACAGAGCATGAATAAAATAGATTCCAGTATTCTGAATGGGGTATTTTTATGGTGGAGTGATCAATCCTTCTCTTTGACATTTAGAAAGATATTTTTTTTACTAACACTTGAAAAAGCAATGAACTCTCCTTTTTCATGTACAGTGGTTATCCTTCATGTTAACAAATTCTAAAAGGATTTGTCTGTAAAAGTATGTATTAGTTTGATTAGTTATATTAGTAATAAGAAATCTACTAGCTTTATTTATATTGGTTTTATGATAGCTTCTATTTTAGAAATAAGGAAACTATGATTCCACAAGTGAAAGTGAAGGAGACATGAACAGAACTGAGATTTACTAAACATTTATTATGTGTCAGCATTAGGACACAGAACCTGTTTGAGTTAATCTGCACAACAGCCATGAGAGATAAGAAGTGTGGCATTGTTAGTAGGTGAAGAAACAGCTGTTTGGGAGTGAGTATCCATGCTGATATAGAATTAGTAAAGAGCAAAGCCAGCGTTTGAAGCCAAGTGTCTGGATTCAAAAACCTGTGTGGTTCATCAATCACATTGCCTTATGAGAAAATATAAAAATGTATTTTGAATCTATCATTTTTCATTCTAAATTTAGTTTTCTCCACAGGTCAGAGTTCATATTGCCCAACCTACTATTATTTCTTTCAAATTAGTTTTCTAATATAATAAGTTTTAATTAATTATCACTCTTGCATATTAATTTTACCCATTTTATATAATCAATAGTAGTTAAATTAATGTGTAATTTTATCAGTAACATGATTTCAAGTAAACTTTATTGATCATTTATTAAATGTTTCATTTTATATCTACTCTTTTCTATAGCTTGCAGATTTCTGTAGACCACATTCACAGAAATATTTTCTGACATAGTTATCCTATCCTGTTATGTAACTTTTGACAGTTGACTCTATTTCTATATTTTGGGAATATAGAAATTCCCAAATTTCTGTCTGTCTTAATTATTGGCACTTAAACATGTTCTTTCCCCTGGTGTCAGTATGGAATTTGCTCATGTTGATAGGCATTATAGTTTTCCTCCCAGAGTCCACAACTTTGGAAATGCTTTGCTGAAAGTCATGACTCCATATTTATAGTCCCAGAATCCCATGGGAGGTAACTGGGGACTCATAATGAGGCATTTTTTAAAAATTTGTGCTCAAATGACTAAGATAAGTAAATTTACAATAAGATAGTGCAAAGTAGTATTTTTAAAAGTACAGATACACTTTAATTTTTTTGTAGGAATCAACAGAATTAATAAGGTCATATTGTTCCCACAATACTGTCTACAGTGAAAAGAGTCATAAACTCTAATGAATCTATGGAAGCACCTTGCAATGTGGCTGAGTTGCTTATCCTGTCCTTTAAGAATAAAGCCGTAGAGCTGGCCTTCAAAAACTAATGAATCTCATTTGAATAGAACTGAAAACAACTTCTCACCTGACATTGAAATGCTCTAAATTTTTTAAATATTGCATTAGGCTAAGTAATGCTTCTGGACTGTGGTTCTCTGAGATTAGACTTGTCCTCATTTCAGTAACAGCTGGTGGCACCTGTCTATTAATAACTAAGAGAAGAGAACAATTCTAGGTACTGTGAATTACATCAATACTTTCAAAACAATTTATAAGTTTATGAATTGCACAACAGTCTTTAAAGGACTAT
This sequence comes from Craseonycteris thonglongyai, assembly GCA_004027555.1. Classification (NCBI taxonomy): domain Eukaryota; kingdom Metazoa; phylum Chordata; class Mammalia; order Chiroptera; family Craseonycteridae; genus Craseonycteris; species Craseonycteris thonglongyai. The sequence continues at coordinate 23,851 of PVKE010016690.1, read as the reverse complement.
TTTTTTTCTCATTGGTTCATGAAATTTCAGAGAATTAAAAAAAAATCATACGTATTCAGACTTTAAAACTCATTATTTTATCTAAAAGTTATCCAGATTTAGGCAAAATTTGTGCCTTTTTCCAGGGTTTTGTTTGTGTGTGTGCAACCTCACGAAGGTCATGATCTCACACACGAAATTCAAGCAGGTGTTAATGGCCTGTGTAGTAAGGGCTGAAACACTAGGCAGTTTTGTAATACGTGGGCACCCTTTCCCAAGGGAAGAAACCTGTAATAGTTAAATTTGGGGACTTGCAGTGAGTGACTCTTGGAAAAGAGCCAATTATAATCAACTTGTTACTCAGTGTATGTGAACAAATACCGTAGCCTTTTTGCTTGCTATTGGTGTAGTACTATATTGCTAACATGTCAGCTTTATCTTAGCCTAGTAGATAATTAAAAAAAATAGAGTCCTGCAACTTTAATTATTTAAAAACCTACCTACACAACATGAATATATTTCCTAAATACACTACCGGTATTCTTGTAAAGCAGGGGTCTCCAAACTATGGCCCGCGGGCCGAACGGCCCTCTCATTCGGCCCGTGGAGACCTTTTTATCTGAATAAAATAATATTAAATAAATAAATAAAAACAACATCTATGTTTTGATTCTTTTTTATTTGGACCTTGAGTGTGTAGTCGGCCCCCAAACTGCTGTTTGATAGTTAATGCGGCCCGCGGCCTGAAAAATTTGGAGACCCCTGTTGTAAAGGTATGACAAAAATTACTATTTTCCTAGCTGAAGCTAGAAATTATTCTTCAGAAAGAATGGTCTGTATTTAGGAAAATCCCTTATTGTAGCCCTCAAAGATCCAAGGTGAGGTGTGAGCGCATGGATGTGAAGGAGACAAAGAGATGGTCAAACTCTGCAAAAGAAGCTAACAGATAAACAGTAGTTAGGGGATGTGAATTTACCTTGAATTAGGAGAGAGTCTTGGGTCTAATTAGTTGAAATATTGAAATGATTGAAGGGTGGAGAGTTCTATACTTTATTTTTAATTACCCACTGTATAATCTATGAAGTAATCCTCTTGCTGTTTAAGAATTTCTATTTAAAAAAATTATTATTGCCAGTTGCCTTAGTGCACGCCATTTAGAGTGGGGCAGGGATGTTGACAGACAATTGAATCCCACGTGTTTCACTTGGAGAATAAATGAATAAATCAGTGAGTGAATTGATGGTTATGCTTGTATGAGTTCTCTATGGCTACTGTTCGCTAGTAAGCAAGTTAGGTTCTGATATTAAGAGACCACTCAAACCCTAGACATACCTGGGCCAGTTCTCACCTCAGTTAAGTGGTCTCTGGCTTTCAGCTTCTGTGGGGTCTTAGGTTTGCCTTTTGCAGTTTCCTATCTTGTCCTTCTGCCCAGCTGTCAGTTGCATTTATAAATCCCACCATTGTATCTATCAGCTGTGTCTTGTTTTCTTCAGTACACTACAATTACTCATGTATGTTGAGAACATAGATAGGTTGTCATTTACAGCAGTGGCCCCCAAACTTTTTGACACCAGGAACCAGTTTCATGGAAGACAAATTTCCCATGGACAGGAGTGGGCGATGTGCATGTATAGTTCTCAACAGGATTCAGGATCCTGTGAGAATCTAATGCCAGTGCTGATCTGACAGGAGGTGGAGTGCAGGTGGTAATGCAAGTGATGGGGAGAGGCCATAAATACAGATGAAGCTTCTCTCACTTGCACACCTCTTGCTGTGGGGCCCATTTCCTAATAGGCCACATACCAGTACTGATCTGTGGCCAAGGGGTTGGGGACCCCTGATTTACAGTAATGTCAAAAACTAGTAAACAGACTGTGATTTAGGTGAGGGACTCTGTGAGACTCCGGAACTGACTTGCATAAACTTCAGCACATGACCGCTATTGGTTGCTCAGGTTTCTCCTTTGTTGTCTTTCACACATATTCTCAATAGTTGAGATTATCAAATAAATAGGACAATATATCCTATTTGTGGAACCCTCAGAATGGTGCAGTGACTGACACATGAGAAAAAGAAAGTAAGGTTGAGGAGAAAAGTCTGAAGAGGAAAAAAGTCTTGGAAAATGAAGATAATGACAATGTTTTACATAAAAAAATAAGTTTTAGTCATGATAGGTATACTAGTATAAAATTTACTTCAGATTAAAAGTATTTTGAAATGAATCATATGAATGCAACGGAAAGAAATATGGGTGTCATTCTGTACCTCAGCTAATATATACAGGATTATTTAAGGGTACGGTATTTAATCTGTGTTAAGAAGTACCTCTTCTGAAAACAGCACTTTAAAAAAAATTTTATTTATTTATTTTTTTGCTTAGGGATATCATTGCCAAAAAGAATGTTAAAGAGGAGAAAATCACTAGAAGCGAATAGAGAAACAATAACAAGTCTTAAAAAAATAGTTCTGCATGATATCCCTCCTGATTTTTAGTAGTCACACAAGTGTGTGTGGGACCAGCCCACCCCCTGTCTCTGCCCCTCCTACCAGTCTCAACTTGGCTTCTTCTTTGTGTCCTTAGTTATAGGACATTGGTTCAGCTAGACTTATTTTAGGTGGCTGTTCTGTAATTTAGTTGTAATTTTGATGTAGTTGTGAGAGAAAGCAAGCACAGTGTTTACTTACTATGCTATCTTGACCAAAAAAATCTGGGGATAGATTTCTCCCTGCCTATTTCAAAGTAGCTTTTTCAAAATATATACAAATGCATTTCTTTGAGAAAGCTTTCCCTAGAGTCATGCTGAATATGAATCTCCACGAGCCTGCCTCTCACACCAGTGCAGAACACATTCACTTGTATTAATTTTGTATGACTCTCTACTGTTATATATTGTTCTTTTTATTTTGGGAAAACAGTAAAGATATTAAAATTTTGAGTAAACATGTAAAGGGATGTATCAAAACTACATCCTCAGATGAAGTTTTCAAATATTAAATATAATTCACATAAGCTATTGGGAGAATAGTATCCTATAGAATTATGAATACCATGAAAGGTTGACATGTTCATCTTCTAGAGTATGTGGAACACTGAACAATTCCAGTTTTTCAGCACAGAGTTTTACTTGTTAATTCCAATATTTTGCTGTGATCAAAGACTGAGTATAAAAAAGTTTTTGTTTGTTTATTTGTTTATTTGTTTTTTGAGATATACCATTCAAAATGAGAGAATAGCCCTTATAATTAGACCATAATTTTGAAAGACCACTAGTCAATAAACAAGTCTGAACAAATATGATTCCTCATATTACCAGTATGTAATATTTCTACTACAGTCCCCACCCCAGTCACCACCTTATCTTTGAGACATTGTTATCTCTCCCATATCATGGTCCCTAGTCAACAGTTTGAAGGTTAAGATGAGATGGGAATATAGACATATGTCATTTATCTATAGGTCTGTGACTTAACTTCCCGATTTATTCCCGTAGACTTGCTGAGTCTTTCAGCAATGCTTGACTACATCTCTTATAAAGATCCTCCCACTGTTGAATATTTTTGTTGTTTACAAAAACCTCCATAATACCTATCTGTAAGATCTGAAATATTTTGTAACTCCATTCCTAGAAGAGTGATTGTCACCTAATAGGGTAGTTATGTATTTGTTGAAAACAGATTTATTTTAATGAATTTGTAATATGGAAAATAAGACAACAATACAGTTATTACAAAAGCAAAATGACATTTAAGAAATGTGAATTTAGGGCATAATGCCACATATGGAAAGAATGAAGTCTGAGAGCATGTTTGTAACTCTTTCTGAATTATTGTCCTGTTTATCTGGGGGTGCACGGAAAAGACTTTCAATGGTTATAAAGTAAAGGTGTGCATTGTTGTAGCCAGCTTCAAATGGTCCCAGTGAGTCCCACCTCCTGGTGGCATGCCCAGGGACTCAACCTTCCCCCTGGGGTAGAGCTGACCTATGTAAAAAGTAGGGTATTGGGACGTTTATTGCAATTTCTGCCTTCCTTTCATGGATCATTTTATTTGTGGGAATGTAGCTGCCATGTCTTGAAAATATGCAAGCAGCCTTTTTCAGAAGTCTTCTTGGCAAGAAATCAAGTCTTCCTGCCCACCATTTTTTGCACCTCAGAAACATTTCTGCAGCCACAGTCACATCTGTTAATGACAGCAGTCTTGGTCAAAAGCTTGATCAGAACCTCATGTGAGGTCCTGAGCTGAACCACCCAGATGAGCCACCCCAAAAGCTGTATCCACAAAAAATAAAATAAATGCATATTATTTTAAAGCTGTCAAGGTTTGGAGACAATTGTTATGCAGCAATAGCTAACCAGTATAAGCATATTTACCGTATTAAACATATCACTACAAATCATTACCACTTTTAAAAACCTTTCTAATTTTCATTTTATTATATTGTAGTCAGAATATACAATAATTAAATCATGTATTTTAAATCATAAAAAATAATTCTGACAGAATTTAATGACTTTTTATGAGGTTACAACTACAGAAACATTCTAGGACAGATTTAAATATATGTTGTTCCTAATCTTTTTTATTTTGAACAATGCCAGAAGTCAACATAACATCTTATTAGTGTAGAGTTATGAAAACTTGGTCTTAGAAATAGTTTTACAGCCTTTGATTAAAAACGTCATGAATATTTAATTTGTATGGCATTCAATTAAAATATAGCTCTTAATTCTGCTATTCCCAACTTAACAATTTTATTTTAATAAGGTGTTCACAAAATTTAAAAACATATGAATCATGAATATATGCATCTAATTTATCTGAAAGCAAAGTGATACATACAGCTGGGGTTTGATCTGCTATGCTTAATCTATTTTTAAAATCCTTTTGTAAATGGTGAGTAACATGCACAGCATTCAAAGGTAGAAATCAGTCTTGTTCTAAATTAGAATGATAGGCTGACATTGTAGTTCATTTCTCTCCCAACCTTTGTGCTGGAAAAGGAACACTGAGAGAGAAAACAATAACTCACCCATCCTCCTGTTGTTGTGTTCTGCCATTCTTCCTATTGATTTATTCAAATAAGCTGCTATAGCTTCTCCTTCCAATATACACTTCACAGACAATATCTATTCCATCCTCTTCCCAATGGCTTAATGTTTCCCTCCTGAAAGAGCTACATTGTATGCTTTTTTGGAATAAATGTACTTTTAAGAATTTTGAGGCTCTGTATATCTGAGATATCAGTAATAACTGAAGTGAAATGTTAATCTCATCAAATCCAAGAGAAACTCAAGTGATAACACCTGACCAGGTACATCTGATTAGAATTAACAGGTCTCCAGCGAAACTCATTCTGCAACAGGTTCTAATGTTAAGTGCTGTTGTTTCTTAAGTTGTTAGGGACAGGTTAAATATATTCCAAGGGACTAAAGTAAGGTGACCAGATTTTAACATTGGTAAAGCGGGACACCATTGACCAGGGGTGGGGGAGGGGGTTCTTGATTAAAAATTTGGTCTCTCTCCCGCTGTTCCCTAGCTTGTCGTGCATTCTTTCCAAAAATCGAGACTTTTTAAAAACGCCACGGGATGCTGGACAAACTGTTAAAAATCGGGACTGTCCCGCCAAAAGCGGGACGTCTGGTCACCTTAAAAAGGGTGTGTAAGTGTCCCTGCATACTTTTCAATAGAGAGAAGTGAGAAATAATAGTGCTGTTTTCCTCATCTAACTCTGAATATTGAAAAACAACCATAGTTTTCTCTTTGTGAAAAGCTGTGCTGAATATACCCAGTTCTCCGGTAGTAAAATTCACAACATTTTTATATTCACTCTTTTTTAGATATTTCCCCCACAATGCTCAAGGCATTTAATTTCTAACCACACTAAGGTTTAAATCAAATAGATTTGGCTTCGTGAGTACCAGCTCCACTGGACATGGTTCTTACTCATTAGTGTTTTATTCATTACAGTGATTGTATTTCTGTATCACCTGATCCTTAGTTTTCTCATCTACAAAATGAGAGTGGTGATACCTAATTTTATTTCTAAGAAATGACCATGATTATATACTGTGAGAAAAGGGAATTCTTTAAGTTTCAAATGCATTACTCTGAGTAAATGAAGTACAGAAAACTTCAAACTGGGCATTCCCAGCAAACTTTGGTGAAAACATGTCTTATTTCTGAGGACATTATTACCCTGAAGAAAATAAAGTAGTTCAGTGTGGGGAATCATCCCTCCACTTCTCTGAGCAGGTCTTGGGAGACATGACTTCTCCCTGGGGTAGGCTGACCAGACGTCCTATTTTAAACAAGACAGAAAACAATGGTACATATAGTCAGCCTAGTCTCACGGCGCTAAATTCAAGGTGTCAGTAGGCTGTCCATATGTACTGTTTGAAATAGGACAGTACTGTTATTTTCTGTCCCATTCAAAACGGGACGTCTGGTCATCCTACCCTGAGGAGATGTTAAACAGTCAGTCTTATGCGCATACCTACAGATGGCGGTACAGAACACACCTGGATGGCTGAGGCCAGGTAACCAGGTATACCAATAATATGAATTCGACATATTCAGAAAACATTGAAATGCTAGAGGGCAGGAGGCTTCCCTTAAAATAACATTGGGAGTTAGATCATAATAGCAATGAATCATAATTCAACATTGATCCCTGGAATCTACTGCCAGCTCAGATAGTGGAGGGGAAAGTCTTTAGTCTACAAGCGTTCTACCTTGTATTCTGAGGCAGAATAAGAGCAGAGACACGAGGTTGAACGTCATCAATCCTCCTTTTCCCTGGCCTGACCCTGAGTGCTCAGTGCCAGGACCCACGTGTGAAATTCCCTGCCTAACTCAGAAGCACACAGAGCACCAATGTGCACAGACTGTGGTCATGGGTACTTAACATGAATACACAGATACCAAGTGCCACGCCCACAGTTGCCACCTGCTAGGCATCCTGCAAAGTGTACACAGGGTCTGGCAGAAGTAACACTTTTTCTTTATGAGCTGGTAATGCTCTGGCAGAGCATCACCTCTGCCTGACCCTGTATATGCCCTTGTTCTCATCTTCACTTTGCAGTCAGGTATTCAACAAGACATGTTTAAGGGGAAGCTGGGATGGCTCAGTGGGTTAAGTGCTCATTTTGCAGCTCTGGAGACCAAGGATCGAATCTAAGCTCCGGCCCAGGCAGACCCATATGCTGAACTGGGGTGTGCCCCCAGTTCAGTTCTTGCTGAAGCCTATGTGGGAGGCCCCTGGCCCAGTTCCTGCCCTGTGCAGTCCTGCACCCATCTGTGGAGTGGGCCTATATGGAAAACTAATGTCAACTATGGAGACTACTCTGGGCCCTCCCCCTTCTGTCTGTCTCTCGCTCTGTCAAAAAAACAAACAAACAAAAGACATACGGTTAAGGGAATTCCTAAATTAAACATTTTCCCTTTTTGTCTGAAAATGTTTAATTTATAAAAACTTTATCAAAGTATGTTAAATGAGGTTGTAGGAGATAGAATTGGGCTCAAATTTGAGATAAATGCACTATTTTAACATTAAAGTGACTCTGGTTTGTTGATGTTTTGGTCATTGTGTCCTGGTATATATCAGTCTCCCTTGGAGATGACATGAGGTCATTGAACAGCAGAAGGCCAGCAGGAGGAAGGAGCCAGATGTAGGTGGAGAAACTGACTACACAGTGTGAAGGGGGCAATCCTGGTAGAGTATCCAAGGTGCATAGCATTTCCAGAGTATTCTTTTCCAGGACAGCTATTAAATCGTGAAGTCATGCTATCTCATGGTAGTCCATCTGGGAATTAAAAAGCTGGGAGTGGAAGCATGGACACCATCAGGACCCCAGATCTGTGCATAGGTACTACAGTGTTTATGATCAGGGTTAGGGGCAAGGTCAACAATGTTAGGGATAGAAGTTGTATAGTGAGTGACCTAGGGTTGAAATGGATAAGTTATGTATTTGTTTAACTTATGTGGATAAGGATATGGGCCTGACACACACACCCACTGTTACCTTCCTCTCACAGCTGCATCCATGATATTTACTATATATGTAATATTATTCTCTCCCCTTTGAACAGAAATGATATTAAAATCATTCATATGAATAATGCTTTGGTATTTTTTGGAAATGATGCTTCTTTTGGTCCTTGAGTTCTTTTTAAAAATATCTTTATGAGAACTTTAATTCTTATTTTTAGGACAAAATGCCTAAAAGATTACTAAAATTAATTTAAGTTCCTTATTAAAAACTAGATAAAGAAATATAGCTAAATAAATTTGTTTTTACTAAAGCATTTCTCCTGAACTCTAGAAGGGATTAAAATCAAGTGTACTTTCAATAGGTTATATTTTGTTTTATCTTAAACATCTTAAGTTTTTTATTATTTCCAAACACTCCTAGATAAAAATGGTATGAAATGGATATAAGAACAACTAAATGAAATATCATAAGGGCTTAAATAGAAACATGTTCATTTGGATAAAATCTTTTCTTTCTATAGATTTTCTTATAGAAGGAGATTCAGATATTTAAGGTCAAATTTACAACATATTCTATTCACCTTTACATTTTCAAAGGGCAAGGTGTGAACTAAATTTGATATATTTAATATTTAAAGGTCTATTAATAACATTTGTCAAGACAATAAAATGTGCATTTATATGTCCTTTTGAATCTGCAGAAAAAGAAATCAAACCTAAAGTTGGGCAAGAATATTGAATTATAGGGGGAAGCCGGGATGGCTCAGTGGGTTAAGCATTCACTTTGCAGCCCCGGGGACCGAGGATCGAATCCTGGCCCCGGCCCGTGTGGATCCATATGCTGAACTGGGGAGTTCCCCCATTTTGGTTCTCACCAGGGTGAGACCCCGGCCCAGTTCATCCAGTTCCTGCCCTGTGCAGCCCTGCGCCCACCTGTGGAGTGAAACTATGTGGAAAAACTAATGATGTGCAACTGTGGAGACTGTTCTGGGCCCTCCTCCTTCTCTCTATCTCTGTATCTCTCTCTCTCTTTGTCAAAATAAATAAATAAATAAATAGAAATGAAATCGCTATATGACCCAGAAATCGCTCTTTAAAAATAAAAAAAAGGAATATTGAATTATGGATCCTAATATAGTGTAGATATTCGTAAGACTCTGTATCCATTTATTCAATAAATAAAGACAATCTCTGTTATATCACAGAGATTCAGTGTATTCCAGGTCTCATGAACCATGGAATCTAAGAAGCAGGACAGACTCTACACAAATTAATTACATTTGGACAAATTAAAGCAGAAAAAAAATTAAAATATTAATATAATCCAAAGAGCCAGAGTAAGAAACCTTGAGAAAGTGATTTTCGATGAGTCCTGAGGGATGAGTAAAAATTCTTCTTGTGAGAGTGAGAGAATAAAGACCAGGCCTAAAAAAAGCCATCGTAGCCTAATGTTCAGTTAGAGGGGGGAGAATGATGAGGGAACTTAAAATTAAGAGAGGCCATAGAGATAAGAAAGAGGGAGGAAAAAAAATTGACAAAAGCAAACTGGACTTAGAGCTGACAGTCACGAAAAGAGAGGCCTTCCTCAAAACTGTGACTGTTGTAGACAGAGAATGAACATAGGATGATGCTGATAGAAAACCATCCCACTAGGTGGCCTGAGCATTGTGTGAAACCTTAGCATCATTTTACCATTGATTGAGGGATAAGTAGGCAATAAAGGACTGAAGATAAATATATGCCACTATTAAGAAATTTAGCTATGAGGGGAAGCTGGGATGGCTCAGTGGGTTAAGTGCTCACTTTGAAGCCCTGAGGACCCAGGATCGAATCCCGGCCCCGGCCCACGCGTACCCATATGCTGAACTGAGGAGTTCCCCCAGTTCAGTTCTCTCTCTGTCTCTGTATCTCTCTCTCTCTCTCTGTCTGTCAAAAACAATAAATAAATTAAAAAAAAAAAAAAGAAATTTAGCTATGAGAAGATTAAAGAAAGAAAGAAAGAAAATTAAAAAAAAAAAGGGTCGTTATAGAAGATTTTTGTTTTGTTTTACTTTGCATTCTGAGAATACAGTGCTATTGATATTTTCAAATAGAACACAATGTGAGATACAGAAAAGAAACTATTTTGAACATGCTGATAAAAGTGAAAATGTATTGAAAGTGAATCATTCTATTAACGACTTAATTATATACAAAATACTGAAATATTAATATAAAACTTAAGCAGAAGTATTAGATGAGTGTGATTATATCTCAACATTTTAATGCCATATAAAATATAGAATATTTTTAGTAGTAGTTAAATCTCCAATGCTAACTCCATTATTCAAATTCACTTTCCTGGTTCACAGAATTATGCTTGTCCATTTTCTCTGCTTTCACCCAAGACATATACGAATATTAAGTAAAATCAAGTAGAAATAAACTTGTCTTAGGTAGGAAGGCTTTGACTAGTTTGTATTGTGTCAAAACAAATGAGTTAATAACCTCTTTTTTAACTTAAATATAAGTTTGTCTTGGGTGTTGAAATGAATAACTGTCTGGACTATCCTGTAACAGAGTGGGAATTTTTAGACTGCTTACATAGCAAATAAATAAACTAAAAAGCAATAATTGTTTGAAAACATAGTCTTTTGAATGAAAACTATGCCAATATTGTTCATATCAATAGGCACTATTGTTAAATTAACACTAATTTGAAGTTAACTAGGAATCTGTTTTATCTCTGTGACTTATAATTGCCAAATTTCTCAAAGTTCAGTATTATTTATGTGTTAGAAATGATTGTCTCCCATTTATTATTAAGTACTCACCACTTCATTAAATATTTAGTGACCACTGTCTTATTAAGTAAGATAACTTCATGGTAGCACTGGATTACTGCATCAGAAATATATTTTTATTATTATGATTCTTTCTATTAGAATTCTGTTTTCAAAATCAGATTTGTAGCAATGAAATAACTGGTAAAGTTCATGATTTCTAATATTAGAATTATTTCAGTGAATTCACATACGAATTCTGAGTATAATAAAGGTGAAAATTAATAGCTGATATTAGTAGCAATTAATAACATTTATTAAGACAATAGAATGTGCATGTATATGTCCTTCTGAATATGTAGGAAAAGAAATATAATCTAATGTTGGGCAAGAATATTGAATTGTGGATCCTAACATATATGAAATTAAAATAAATGAGTAGCCAAGGTTAATGGAAATAAAATTTCTACTTTATTTATATATATTTTTACATCAAGGTAACTTCCAGATGAATGAAAACTTCTAAAGACAAAAATAAATCTAGTTTTCAGATTTCAGCTCCAATAAATAAAAAGCTGGGAAGTAGTTATTCTCAATCTTACAAGGAAAAGATGGAAAACAAAAACTGACAAATTTTCTAGGACTCATCAGATAACTGATGTCACAGGGCAGATTGATGCCACAGGCATATCTAGATGCAGAAACCCAGGTCTGCCTCTGGGTCAGAATCCTCTGAAATCATAACTTGGTAGTGGCAAATTTATGGTAATTTTCATTAATTGCTGGAGACTAAGTGTGGGCTTCAGTGACAGTTAGAAACTTCTTGGGCTCTTAGGGAAGCCCTCACACATTTTGCACATTGAAGATCTGATGGGGAAGGAGAAGAGAAATCATTATGAAAGAAGTCTACAGCATTTTCTACCCAACTTTCAAAAGGGTGTGACCTGTGGGGAAGGGAGGAAAGAAAGGACTTTGAGCTCAATTGTGAAACCTGACCTCAGCTAGAAGAAGAGAGTTCCTACTTGTGCACATTTCAACAAGGGACAGAGTTTTAAGAAAATAGATAGGAAATGTTGCAGCCAGGAAAGGCTATAGAGGAGAAAAAGCTGTATGTCTGATGGAGGGAACGTGAAGTCTATGTGCAAAAATTTAGGTCCCCTAATGGCTAAGACTTAGATTACAGAATGTTCCTTCTTCCTCCATTCTACCACCACACCAATAGGGTTCCATTATAATTATAATAAATTGCAGTTGAAAGAACAGCAAGATGTAGACCCTTTTTGAGAAAGCATACTTAGATAAACCCAAAGTCAAGAGTAGAGACAAAAACAACAGTTCCAGAGAAATTTGAAGCCTCTGACATAGCTACAGCAGACATTAAACACAGACCAACTTCTAGTCAATAGATTAACAAATTACTCATGCCGAAGGACGGTTCACCTGATGCAAGCTGTCTGGCTTTTAAAAAGCTAAATTAATATGGCTTGACAAAGGCTAAAAGAAAGAAAAAGCATGCCATGGGGAGACAAAGCAAACATCAGAATTAGACATGACACAGATTTTGGACTTATACAGGAAATTTAAAACAACCATGAATAACATGTCAAGAGGTCTAATTAAAAAGGAAGACAACCAGGGTAATGTAAGCAGAGAGATGGAATTTCTAAGAAAAAATCAAAAGAATATCTTAGAAATAAATAATAAAGATAGTAATAGAAACGAATTATCTTGGACTGGCTCCTCAGTAGACTTGAGATGACTAAGAAAGATGCAATAAACTTAAATATAGATCAACAGAAACTCCCAAGCTAAAATGTAAAAAAAAAAAAAAAAAAAAAAAAAAAAAAAAAAAAAAAAAAAAAAAAAAAAAAAAAAAAAAAAAAAAAAAAAAAAAAAAAAAAAAAAAAAAAAAAAAAAAAAAAAAATGGAAAGAAAGAATGAATGAATACAATAATAAGGATATATTACCTAAAACATAATAGCACATCTAAGAACTGTGGGTTAATATTAAAAGATATAATTTAGCTGCAATTGGAATACCAGAGGAAGAGATAATGAACAGAGGCAAAAAAAATAATGAAGTAACAATGGCAGAGAACTTTCTAAAATTAAATATAGGCACCAACACCAAACCAAAGATTCAGGGACCTCAGAGAACACCAAAGAGGGTAACATCAATAAACACACACCAAATTATACCACACGCAAACTGTAGGAAATCAAATAAAAAGACAAAATAATAAAGGACATTAAGAAGTGGGAAAACAGCTTCCCAAGAGTTTCTTTTTCTACATGAAAGTACACAAATATAGTGTCTTGTTTCCTCCCCACCTACACAGAAGAAAACACATCAAACCACTGTTCTACATTTTGCTTTTGGTATTTCATATATCCTGAAACTCTCCCCATCAGTATATATTTTCCTTCTTTCTTTTGTTTTTTGTTTGTCTGTTTTAGAGTTCTATGCATCATTATGGATCAGCATAATTTATTTATCTTTAATTAATTAATTTTATTGATTGCTAAATTTACTGGAGTGATACTTGCCAGCAAAAACTACATAGGTTCCAGGTGCACAACTTTATAATTACTACATCGTCCATGCACAGAACTGTGCTCCCACCACCACCCAGGGTCAGCTCCCCCTCCATCACCATATATCCGATGCCTCCTCCCTCTGCCCGCCCTCACCACACCCTCTTTAATTTAAATTAGTTAAATTTAAATTACTTAAAATTTAAATGAACTGAATTAAATTGTTCTCCCTCAGAGCCCTCTAAAGGAACTAACTCTGCCAAGACCTTGAATTTGGACTTTAAGCCTCCAAAACAGATGGACCCCCACCCAAAATTTGATTCATACATTGCAGCTGATGACACTTGTCACAGCAAGAAAACAGAAAATTTACTGCTCATACAAGGGACCCTGAGAAGATCAAGTTGTGATCACCAAACAGGTCCTCTGGCTGGTCCAATAACGAAATGGACATGGAACAGATTAACAGCAGAAAAACCAATTGTACTTACAGAGCCCCAAAGGCATGACACAGAGACAGCCAGGGCTTTGAAATCATAGAGAATGAGACCCTATGCTGACAATGACTGGTGACAAGAAGGGCCCAGGCTAAATAATTAAGAGTCCATAGTACCTTATCCAGGAAAATATTATGTTTCCCTCTTCTCCTTTGATTATAGTACACCAGTCTTGTGATATGAAATTTATGTATGCTCAGCTCCATTTCTTATGGCTGATAACATTTCTCACAGGTTATTTTATTAAATGGCCTACTAATTAAAAAATAAATTACTTTAATTTAAATTATGATAACTTAAGGTAACTCAATAATTATTGATGTGTATTTAAGTTTTTTCTTCAATCTTTTGCCAACACAGTTTTTATAAGGAATAGTCAAAGGTCATTTTGCAAGTGTGTATATATATCTGTAAAATATATTCCCACATGTGAAATTTCCAGTTTGAAAAGTATATGTATGTGCTATTTTGAAAAATATTGACAAAATCTCCTGTATGAAGGGTGAATTTTTGCTCCCACCAGCAATTTATAAACCATGCACAATTCATCACAGCCTCTCCAAAAAAGAACAGAGCATAGAACTTCTGTGTTTTTGCCAGTCTGACAGGTCCAAGTTTTTTGTCATTTTTCTTTTATACTTGTTTATCAAATGTTCCCACTTTTAAGTTAGACTTTTTAAGGTTTTGTGGGTGTCACTTATTGCTGTAGTCAAGTTTAGCTTCCCTTGCTGTTCCCAGAAGTTGCCTTGTCATTAGAAGGGCATTCCCCACAGTGCAGCTGTAATAGGGTCTCCCGTATGATCTTTCGGGGCTATTATGCTGTGATTTCACATTTGAATTTTGATCCATTTTGAAATAACTCAGTGCAAAGTATATGACAGAGCTCCAAACCCATCTTTTCCACATAGAAACCCAGTTACCTATTAAGTCTAAAATTTGGTCACTGTCTTGATTGTCAGTTTATCCAACACTACATTACTAATGTATTTGATTTATTTCCAAATTTCTCATCATATTACATTAGTACATTTGCCTACCTTTCTGAAAGAATGAATTTCTTATCTACCAGGGTGATGATTTACTTCTTAAAATATAGAGAAAGACCTTGATGCAAATTGTTGCTTGGGATTTAATTTTTTAACTACCAGAAAATGGCTGGTGGTATGAAAGGACAGGAGGCTCAAGAGAAAGGCAGACACAGTGAAAGTTTCTTTTCTGCCCCAAATAGCTTCCCTACCAGCCTCTCCATAATTGTTGAGATGATCACACAAGGTATTCTGAAGGGTTATGGTGTTGACAGCTCCTTTTCAAATACAAGTATTAAATTGCTTAAAATATTTTTAGACAAAATAAAATGTAGCTAAAGGAAACCCCTTGACATAACAGTCAAAACCCAGGGGCAGACAACATTACGTTGGAGGCACAGGAGAATTAAAGGAAGTTTTTCATTTAAAAAGATTTCATACCTTTCTGTTCCCTGGCCATTCATTTCTGTGAATCCATTATTAGATTAATCCTATGGTCAGTAATCTGCTGATCACTGTATCAGAAGCTGAGTAAAAGTTTAATAAGTGCTTCAAAAATGGGTTTTGTTTGTCCAGATAAAGTTTGATTTAACTGCTGCCACAGAGTTTGGGGTTGTTATGCTAGTGTCTTCTCTTTATCATGCTGACACATTATAGATGCAATCGGAACTTCATTCCAAAAAGTAAAAAATATTCCCCAGAGTTGGGGACATGAACATTGGTCCATCAGATGTCAACCATGAGCACCTTGACTTCAGCTACCACAGTGGCCTTAGATGCATTGGGATATATTAGTCTCAAGCTCAACAGACCTGGAAGACAAGGACATCTTCTGGGCTGAAGTGCATGTGCTCAATGTTATGATATGAACAGTATCTAAATCCTTAAGAAAAAAGCTAAAGGGCACCCTTTTACTACTTAAGGTAGATTTTTTTTTCTTTTTTCTCTCCCTACCATTTATTATATATTACTCTAGTTTTCTGCATGCTTCTTATTGTTATAATTTATACAATGAAGCATAGGTACATTTTCCTTGAAAATTAACTTTAAGAAAACACAGTAGTGAGCTTTGACAAATATATAGATATATAGATATATATAGATGTATATCTATATCCATATCTATAGATATAGATACAGTAATATGCCATCTCCCCACACACACATACTCGAAGCCAAGAAAGAGAATATTTCCGTCACCCCCAAAATAGCCTCTTGGTCCTTTGTCTCCTTTGTAGCTGAGTGTGCATTGCCCTCTGGGTCCCTGTCCCATGAGATCACTGACTGCTCTCTGGAGCATAGACCACCATTGCTTTTCTAGAACTACATGTTAATGGAATCATGAATTATGCTGATTTTTTTTATTCAACAAAATATTTTTGAGATACTTCCATGTGACTCATTGTCAATTCATGGATCTTTTATGATGTGCTTAGTTATTTATATCTCTCACCCATTTAAATACAGTAGCTGTCTTATTAACTTATAGATATTACACATTCTGGACACTAGTCATTTGTCAGATATGATGTACTGAAATATTTCCTCTAGGCTGTGTCATGCCTTTTCACCAGGAACTGGAAGTTTCATTTTTGGTCAAGTCCAGTTTATCATTCCTTTTCTTTTCTTTGATGTTTCAACTGAGAGATCTTTGCCTAATCTAAAAGAAAAAAAAAAGATTTTCTCCTTTGTGTCCTTCTAGAATGTTTATAGGTATAGATTTTAGTTTTAAGGATACGTTTAAAATCAATTTTTTTATATGATACAAGGAAAAAATTATAGCTTGATTTTTTCTTGTTGCTTTGGTACAATTGTTGAAAAGGCTTTAATTTTCCCAATGAATTACCTTGTTAGAAATCAG
Organism: Craseonycteris thonglongyai; assembly: GCA_004027555.1. NCBI lineage: Eukaryota > Metazoa > Chordata > Mammalia > Chiroptera > Craseonycteridae > Craseonycteris > Craseonycteris thonglongyai. Next base: position 7,202 of record PVKE010016690.1, on the reverse strand, counting down.
TTGCCCATGTACATATAGATTACTTTCTGGGTCACTTCTGATCCATTGAGCTGTCTTCATTACTGTAAACTATTAATAATCCCTGAAATGAGGCTATTCAAGTCAGACTGCTCTAAATGTATTCTATATTTGCAAAATAATTTGGGTATTGTAAGTCCTCTGTATACCCATGTCAGTTTAAAAATCAACTTACAGATTTCTACGAAAAAAATTCTGCTGGAATTTTGAGGGGATTGCATTGAATCTATCATAGGGACCATTGAGATCCCAACATTTTCCGAACCAGGAGTGTGGTATCTATCCACATTGATTTAGGTCTTTAATTTCTCTTAGCAATCAATGTTCAGTACTGTTCAGGTTTTGTGCATCTTTTCTTAAATTTACTCATAGGTACTTGATTTGCTACATTTAATTATGTAACAAATGAATTAATTTAAAATTGAATTTCAAATTGTTTCTGCCTACTATAGAGATATACAATTAATTTAGATTGACCTTGCTAAATTAATTTATCAATAATGTTTTATGAATTCCATTTTATAAATTCCATAATGTGTCCTTCCCCAACCATATTACCTGTGAACAATGGCAGTTCTGCTTCTTGTGACTTTTTGTTTGTTAGTTTGTACCCTCTTAAACCATTATATTAGGCCTTCCAGGTGTTATTGTTTTTAACTTCTATTTTGATTAAAATATTTTTTCTCTATTTTTCTTAACCACTGTGATAAACTAAATTGACTAAAACAAATTGCATATATTTGAATAATAAAATTTGATAGGTTTTGACATACAAGGACTGTCTGGAAAAAATTCAGCCATAAATGCCTCTATTTTTCATATTACATGGCTGGATATTTTCCTGGCAGCCCTCATATGTTTATCTGTGAAATCATTGCCACAATTAAGAAAGTTAACCTACCAATTACTCCAAAACATACCAATTGCCCCCAAAGATCTCCTTTTGCCCTTCATAATTTTTCTTTATTGTTCCTCTTCCACATCCTACTCTATCCCCTTACTACTACTGGGCTACTGTCTGTCACTATAAATTAATTATCATTTTTCCAGAATTTTATATTATTAGAATGACACAGCATGCACTATTTTTTGTCTCACTGCTTTTGCTCAGCACAATTATTTTGAGAGTCATCCACGTTGTATTTTGTATAAACAGTTCATTCTTTTTATTGCTGAGTACTTTTTCATTGCAGGAATATCCTGCAGTTAGTTTCCCACTCACCTGTGATGGGCCTCTGGGTGGGTGAACATTTGTATACACTTCTTTGTAAGATCAGTCTTTCCCATGAGCACCTACTCAGTGGTAAAATAGCATTTGAGTGGATCATATGAGAGATGTAAATTTCTAAACGTTTTTCTAAAGTTGTACTTTTTATATCCCAGTAGTATAGGAGGGTTCAACCTTCACCAAATTTTTGCTAATATTTGGTGTGTTCATCTTTTTAAATTTTAGATATTCTAATATGTGGGCAGTGGTAACTCATTATAGTTTGAATTTGTATTTCTCTAATGGCTAGTAATGTTGAAATCTTTTTATATGCTGATGTAAGATATGAAATCATAATAAACTAGATAGTTGAAAATGACACATTTTTACAAAATAAAAAACCCAGTGACAGGAAAACATCCAGTTATATATTCTTTAACAGATGTGAGTAGAATAATTATTATATTAATATATGAATTACAGTTGTAGTATCTTGGCATTAGTAAATTTAATTCTATTTTTTATTGTCTCAAGTTTAAAACATACTTGGAAATTTAAAAAATTTGACAAGTATTCAAAATATTTCTTTATTTTTAGGATTTATTTTTATTGTTTTTGACAGAGGAGGGAGAAAGAGAGAGAGAGAGAGAGAGAGAGGTGGGGGTGGGAGGAAGGCCCAGAGCAATCTCCACAGATGTACGTCATTAGTTTTCGATAGTTTCATTCCACAGGTGGGTGAGGAGCTGCGCAGGGCAGAAACGGCCCAGGGCATGCCACATGGGAAGTTTGCCTTGGTGAGAACCAAATTGGGGGCACACCCTAGTTCAGTATATGGGTCTGCGTGGGCCAGGGCCAAGATTTGACCCTTGAGCCCCGGGGACTGCAAGGTGAGCACTTAACCTGCTGAGCTATCCTGAAATCCCCCAAAATATTTCTTTCCACCAGAATTTTTTTCTGACATTTTTTCTAGTTTTTCAGCTTATACACACACACACACACACACACACACACACACACTTAAAAACAAATCAAAGTGCCATAAATAAAAAACTATCAGACTTAGACTTTAAGAATTCTTCTTTTATTTCAGATGAAGTAGTTTATTTTCTCAGGAAAAAAGAACAAATCAGTCTCTGGGCTAAGTTTGATGTAAATGCACTCTTTAATCCTATAGGGGGAATAATGTTAGTGGTAACTGATAGGTTATAGTTCCTTCCAATAATCAAAGATCTAAAATTAAAGGGCTAACCTGTGTGTGTGCTTCATGGCACAAGTATTTATCTTTAATAACCTACAATAAAAATCAAATTTTAAATAAATGAGGCCATGATTTTCTTCAATATCAGAAACATGGACCATTAGAAGACCTTTTTATAGTCAGTGGGGTTTCCCCATCCTGTAATTTATGAGATGTATTCAGGGCACTAATGTGTCACCCCATGAGGTGGAGTAGGGTGCAACCATGCCAGACGGTGTTCATTTATTGAAAATTTGAAGGAAGCTCAAGATCACTGGGATGGTCACGATTTAACAAAGGATAAGGTCATATGGAAGTGGGGTTTAAGCACTCTGTCCAAAACCAACGTTGAGAATAAATAAAAGAAGCCCCCCTTCCCCCACCCCCCCAATGCAACCAAATACAAGTCCCTTGTCTTTTTGATTAAGATATTTATACCAGGTGGGACCACATTAAGAAGTTTATCTGGGTGGCATCGCGTTTTCTTTCTTTGGTAAGTAAAGCCTTGGCATAGATGAAGCCATTTCTTTTCTTGGTCTGAAGCACTCTGTCCCTTCATCTAAGACACTGCTTGGATTCTAGGGAGAGCCCTCCACCCCTCAATCTTCTCCACAGTCTGAGTGGCCTGTGTGGCGGAGGAAAATCGTTCCTATGCCAACCTTGGTGCCTGGTTGCTGTAGAGGTTAAATATAAACCGAAACTTTGAGTCATGTTTAGCACCATAGTGATTTGGCTGCAAGACATGCATACAGCTCTGCTGTACGTTTGGAGCACGTGGGTGGGTCTACTGCCCAAAGGCGAAAGAGACTTCCAAGCAGGCTGAGGGCATTCCGCCCCTCCCCGAAAGGGGAGCTGGGGGCTGGGGCTCAGTCTGCCATCATTTAGCTCTGAACTATGTGGCTTGGGAGGTCTTTGGCGAGCCCTCCTAACCTCTCTGCCTTGCTTTACCTGTCTCAGAGGGAGAGAATGGAGACCTCACCACCTTGCTCATAGGATGATTTTGAAGATCAAATGAGGAAGTTTACATAAACACCACGTCCAGGACGGCGTATCTGTAACATGTAATACGAAAAATAAAATCTATTTCAACAAATGGTATCAGAACCATTGTCACATTCTATGACATAATCAACAGACTATTTGGAAGACTGTGTGATTCCTAATCATTTAAACAAAGAAATAATTATGCAGTATTTCCAGTTTCCAAAGTGACACTGCCATGGAAGATATTTATAAGCCAGTTTTACAAACCTTTATAGGGTGTAAAATAGCTATCATCTATCTATCTATCTATCTATCTATCTATCTATCTATCTATCTATCTAATCAATCAAACAATTCTGATAACAGAGTTCTAAAATCAAGTGTAAGGTAGTAGAATACTTGCACTGATAGAAGTTTATAGTGCAAATGGATTTGCATACCAATCCAAATACTAATGATTAAAGGTTATTTATGTTTGTGGAGGGGAGGACTTAACGAGAGGGTTATTGATGATATACCAATAAAATTTCTACTTATTATATTACTTATATAACATTCCACTGTTTCCTAAAAATAAAGCATTGGTATTACTGTCCTTTTCTCCAAGAAAATGGTATGAAATAATGTGGGATCATCAATAAATGTGGACGAGTTGGGGAGGGTTACATGGCAGTTTCTTATAATTTTCTTGCAGAGTCAGCCTCTTTCATTTATTGACCAGGAAAAAAATCGATGTCCTGGTTAAATGGGCTGAACAAGCACCTGACGTCTTCCAGATTTCTTTAAAGAGAAGGGAGGGAAATAGGACAAAGTCTGGGCAGTTGTTGGCAGCAAGCAGAGTACAGAGCAGAGGGCTAAGTGGAGTGTCTGTAAGAACTATGAGAGGCTCACAGTTTATCAGGAGGTTAATTGGAGAAAGAAGAAAATAAATCACTAGCATAGAAGAGGGGATTAGAGGAGAAAATTAACAAAGAAACTGAAATGCAAATAAAGTACAGAACAGAAGGGAAAATGTTATCCTGCTCACTGGAGATGGAGAATCATGAATTTAAAAATAACCACCAGAGCTGATGAAATTAACATTTCTGAATACGAATTCTTATGGTTCATTCAAATGTCTAATATAAAAGCACTATAGGGGAGGATCAAAGATGGCGGCATGAGAGGAGAACGCCGATAACTGCCTGGGAAGGGCCTTGTGAACAGAGGGGAATCCCCAGGGGAAACCCTGAGAAGAAAGCTCAGCTAAGAGAACCACACAATGCAGAACAACACCCAAAGGTTACAGAAAAAGGGGAGAGCGGGAGAGGAAAGGGAAAGCAGCGGTTCTGGGACAGAGACTCGGAGCGCAGCCCGGGGCTGGCAAAAACAAAGGGGGATTGGGGGACTACGGTCAAAGTGGAGCTGGATCCAGGGCGGACTGGAAGCCGAGACCTAGGGAGCGTGGAATCCCCACAAGACTGTGGACAATTTAACATCCGAACTCAAGGGACAGCACGCAGTGCCCTAATCAGATCACAGAGCCTAAAGTGGAACAGGGACTGTGGAGCAGGGCGGCTGCACTTCCCGGCGGGTGGGGTGAGAGCAGGGCACCAGCCCGCAGCAGCTCAGCACCCCTGATTTACGGAGGAGATTGACTGTGAGGGAGCGCCTTCTGAGGACAGGGCTCTTGGAGTGAGGGCTGGGGCTTGAGTGGGCAGAGCTGCATTGGACGTGCTTGGAGTGAATCCGGCGGTCTCAACAGAGCCGGGAGCGTAGAGTGGCTGCCGCCTGAGCTACGGCCTGTGCGCGCAGGGCTTTCGGCGCCCCGCCCACCGGGCCACAGCGACACTGCTGCTTGCTTGGCAGCGCACAATTGGGCTTTTCATGCCCTGCTCACCAGGCCGCTGTGACACTGCTGCCAGCACGCAAGTGCGCAACTGGGCTTTCAGGGCCCCGCCCACTGGGCCTCTGCGCTTAGCTGCGTGCACTCACCCGGGCTTTCGGCGCACCGCCCACCGGGCCGCCGGGGCACTGCTTCCTGCTCGACAGCGCGCTACAGGGCTTTTGGAGCCCTGCTCACCAGGCCGCCGCAGCGCCGATGCCTGTGCGCAAGACCGGCTTTCGGCGCCCTGCCAACCAGGCCGCTGCAGCACTACTACCTGCTTGCCAGCGCGCAACTGGGCTTTCGGCGTCCCGCCCACCGGGCCTCTGAGGCGTTGCAGCTCGCACGGGCAACTGGGCTGCCAACCGGGTCGCCACGGTGTCAATGCCTGCATGGGACTGCACGGCCAACAGGGGCCTCTGCCAAGCCCCAGCCCATCCAAGTGCTGCCCTGTGGGCATGGCTTACAGATACAATCGAAGGAGGGGCAGCCAGGCAGAGGAGAGAAAGACCAGAGCTCCTGCGCCCCGCCCGCACTGAACCACCAGCCTCCCTGCTAAAAAAGGAATCTGCTATTATGTCTCAGGCCCACCCTAGCTCCTACTCACATGCCCCCACCCCTGGTCACACCTTTACTACCCTGCTATCTAACAGCTAAGACAGCAACCTGAAGTGCCCCAGGACACAGAAGCTGTCTGCTTCCCCCAACCCTTTCCCCAAATCTCCTTCTCCCACAACTGAGCCCAAAAGAAAAAATAAAGAGAAGCCCATCTGATAGGCAACCCCCAGAGGGAAAACAGACTCATGCCTAAAGCAAAAAGAACCACATCAAACACAATGCACACCTCAGAATCCAAAGCCCCTCCAGAAGATCAGGGGCAGTCTTTAGTAAAGGACCTGCACACTTCGAATCAAATCTAAGTGAAACAGAATTCAGGACTGCATTAATCAGGACACTCAGAGAGCTCACTCAATGCTGGCAAAGTACCCAAACACAGTTAAATGACCTCAACAAGAAATTTTTTGAGCAAAATGAGTACTTTACCAACAAAATTGAGAAGCTAGAGCAGAACCAAAAGGAACTCCTTGAAATGAAAGTCATCATGAGAGAGCTGAATAAAGAACTGACCAGCATAGGAAACAGGGTTGACGAGCTAGAGGAAAGGATGAGTGAAATTGAAGATACCAACATGGAAATGTCACAGAGGGAAGAAGAAAGGGAAAGGAAAATCAAGAGAAATGAAAGAGCCCTACAAGAACTTTCTGACTCCATCAGAAAGAACAATATTAGAATAATAGGAGTACCAGAAAAGAGCGAGATGAAATCTTCTCAGAGTCTACTAAAACAAATAGTGGATGAAAATTTCCCTAACCTGTAGAAGGAATTATAGCCCCAAATCAAACAGGAAAGCAGAAGCCCTAACTTCCAAGACCCTAGCAGATCTTCTCCAAGGCACATTGTTCTGAAGATGACAAAAACCAATGACAAAGAAAAAATCCTCAAGGCTGCCAGGGAAAAACAAAACATAACTTTTAAAGGAAAACCTATCAGGCTGTCACCAGACTTCTCAGCAGAAACTCTGCAAGCCAGGAGGGAGTGGAGCTCAATCTTCAAAATATTAAAAGAGAGAAATTTCCAGCCAAGAATTAACTATCCAGCAAAATTAACCTTTAGATATGAAGGAGGAATGAAAGCCTTTACAGATATACAGAAGCTGAGGGAATTCTCCAGCTCAAAACCGGCACTCCAAGAAATACTAAAGGAGGCTATCTGACCTGAATCCAGAAATCAAAATAAATGGAGAAAAGTTGGGACAACAAAAAAATAAAAAGGAAAGAAGAAATGGATACAGGATATCCTCATATATCAATCATCACCCTGAATGTAAATGG
>PVKE010016689.1:0-31676 GCA_004027555.1 Craseonycteris thonglongyai | reverse complement strand
AACTGTGGGAACTCCCCAGTTCAGCACGTGGGTCCTGCCTGGGCCGGAGCCGGGATTCGATCCTCGGTCCTCATGGCCTCAAAGCGAGCGCTCAACCCGCTGAGCCGTCCCGGCTTTCCCCCAGTGCAGTTCTTTTTCTCACCATACTGGCCTGTCCCTAAGTGTATGTCATATCATTGGAGCAGAGATTTGGGGATTTCTCCTATTATTTCTAAAAGGTATCTAGTTTTATTGGCTTGATTGTTGGTAGAGAAAACATTAAAAATAACAGTGGCAATAACAACAATTAATAGTTATGATGTGCTAGACACTCTTTTAAGTGCTGTACATCTATTAATACATTTAAATCTCTATAATCCTAAAAGGTTTATAATATTATATGTATTATGCTAATGAGCACAGAGGGGTTAAGTAACTTTTCCAAATCACATCACTAGTAAGTGTCAGACTTAGAACTATGAACCTAGCAATCTGGCTCTTGATCTACCTTAATCTGTAAGAAGAGAGACATTTTTGCAGCTTATAGTTTACAAAGAGCTTTCATATCCATTATCTACTCGATCACAATACCACTCTGTAGAGAACTCAGACAGGATTTGGTAGACAAACAGTATAGTACTAAGTTTCAGAGAGGTGATTTGGTCTACGTCACCCAGACAGCATGTGGCTGAAATTATACTGAAATTCTTCCTTCTAGAATCTATGTCTCTGTTCTTGAACCATATTTCTTTATCTATTATCTTATTAGCTCACCATGGTCTCCTTAATATGTTTTTCTTTTCCAGTGAGCTTTATTTTTGTGGACCTCAAAACATTAACCTAATTTTGTATCTAAGGAATATTTTATCTCTTAATATTCTGATGTTTTTTGATCATGTGTTTTGCAGTTGAATTGCAATGATTTCAAGAAAGGAGAAAGAGATGGGGATTTCATCTGTCCCCTTGATAATGCAGCTGTTTGTGGCACAGATGGGAAAACATACAGCAACAGATGTGCATTGTGTGCTGAGAATGTGTGAGTATTTTCTAAAGCATGTTCTCTGCATAATTACATAACACATTTTTTCTTATGGTCTTTAAGATAACAATCCATATTGTGGGAGTTTAGTCATCCATAAATTAGTAGGACCACTTTTTTTGCTACTCTTAGAAAAAAGAAATATTTGTAACACTTTATATTTCACACAGCACTTTCTGTGCGATTTATTAGATGTATAGGATATATCTATATCTATATACATATATACACATATACATAGATACACATACATACATATATTATACACACTTATCTATTTTCTGTTTCTGAATATATCCTTTTTTACAGAGAATTATTTAATCATCACATTATATTTATTTATTAAATGCTCAGTAATTTATAGTATTAGAGTAGGTAATTGGAACTTTTAAAGATTTATTTTTATTGTTTTTGACAGAGAGAAGGAAAGAGAGAGAGAGATACAGAGACAGAGACAGAGAGAAGGGGAAGGCCTAGAACAGACTCCATAGTTGCACATCATCAGTTTTTCCACATAGTTTCATTCCACAGGTGGGCAAGGGGCTGCACAGGGCAGGAACAGGGTTGAGGTCTTCACCCCAGTGAGAACCAAACTGGGGGTACTCCCCAGTTCAGCATATGGGTCCCCACGGGCTAGGGGCCGGGATTCGACCCTTGTTCCCCGGGACTGCAAAGTGAGCGCTTAACCCACCGAGCCATCCCAGCTTCCCCTGGAACTTTTAATATTGAACTCCTTCATGCCACATCACTTAAAGCATCTCACTGTCCTACATTTTGTCCCCATTTGGCTTTTTCTCCACCCACAATACTAGGTTTGGTTATTGATTGTCTTCAACCAACAAGATAGCATACCAGTTTTACAGGTTTTGGCTTGTGACCTCAATCTTGAATTGTCTGCTCTTCAGTTTTCGTAAATATAACTACCAATGTTTGAGAAGGCTGGTAGGGGTATGATAAATACTCAGTATTCAAGGTTCTGCAAGCTTTGTAACAAGAATCTTGTAATGAAGTATCTAAACCTCCCTGTAACAGGTCTCTTAACCAAAATGCAACAGAATTAAGTTACTCTGATCCCTCACATCACTGCAAATTCACAAATACACTCTAAAATTATACCCATAACTCTCACCAAGGATCAACATAAAGAAATAGAAAACAAATGCAGACATAGGAAGGACATGCAGGTTTTTACTAGATCTGTGTTTTATAAATGTCTTGTATGGGAGATCCTATGGTAGATTCTTTAAATCTCTGGTTCAGGTGAAAGTTTCCCTCCCCTAATTTCTGTAATACTTCTTGATTGTACATTGAGAGTCAGTCATACTGCTCACTATTTCTTTCTTAGTCTGTCTACTAGAAAACTCTGAAATAACATTGCAACTCATTTTTTCCTCAGCTGGTATCTTCTGTTAGAACTTGTTTTTGTTATCATTTTAACTGCTTAGTTTTATATTGTTTTTATTGTATCTTTATTGTCATGCAGAAGCTATAGTTATAACCTGCCCTATCTTTTTAGAAAATAGGAAGTGTATTTTACATTTATGGTTCATCTACATATGCTTTAAGGCTCTATTAGATGGATTACAATTAATTATTAGGACTTTGTGTACCGGTACTTTTCATGAAAAAATATTAGTCAGCACAACCCAAATGAAGAATGGCACAATAGGACACTAGATACTATAAACTTAAATTTATTTAAAACAACAACATCAACAACAGCAAAGATCCTTGCAGAGTATCGTTTAGTTAATAGGCTATACTGTTTCCCATGCTTTTGATACAGATTCCCTCTGGACATAGGGAGAAATATTCTGGAAATAATATTTATAGGTGTGAATCTTACTGGCCCATCAGTGGAATTTCAATCCTTTGACTCCACGTTATAAACATAGGTTCTCAATAGAAAGAGTAAGTAAAGAAAAGAATGCAGTGTGACCCCTGTTTTCAAGAGTAGAGAATCACAACACAGGAAGTTAAGTTGTACCTGAATGATGGGAAGGTCTATTAAGACTAAACTGCTATGTCTCAACTTTCAATTACAGGAAAACCAGGTCCCAAGTTGGCATAAAAAACGAAGGGGAATGTGAAAACAGTCATCCAGAGGAGGTGAGGTACAATTATCGAAGTGGTTGGAAACCTGGGGAGCTGACTTCAAAGAGAAGCTCTTTCTTCTTTCTTCCTTACTGGGGTGGTTGGAAGTGATTCTTGTGGCTGGAAGTGATTCTTGTGGTTGGAAGTGATTCTTGCTGTACTTGAAATATGATACTGTTCGTTTGATAGAAAAATAATTGATAGTTTCTGAAGCTGGAACAGGTTGCTTTGATAGTTAGACCTTTTAACTCTATTTCTGCTCTCTCTGGAAAAACAAAAGAGAAAAAGAGAGAGAGAGAGAGAGAGAGAGAGAGAGAGAGAGAGAGAGAAAGAGAGAGAGAGAGAGAGAGAGAGAGAAATAAAAAGGAAACTAGATATGGAGTAGAAAGGATTCTACACTTCAGTCACTTAATCTGAGTTGAAACCCCAGCACTGTCTCTTCCTGTCAGGAAAGCTGGGGCAAGTTACTTAACCATGTGGTACCAGTGTTTCTAGATCTAAAAATGAGATTGAAATTAAATAGCTTCTTTCTGCTCTAAAACTCTGTGAGCCCATGATGGAAAGGGAAGGAAGTGAGTGTCTCAACATGTCACACTTGGCTTTTCTTAGCTGTGTGATTTTCCTAAATTGAGGTTTGGTGCCCCTTTCATATGCAGCTGGCGGGCACCCAAGGTTACCTCCAAGATCTTTAGCACATTGCCTCTGTCACCCAATAGTCTGTGAGCAAGTGGAGGACAAGGACTATGTTCTGCCTTAGTTCCAGCACATAGTAGGCTATCCGTGTCTACTTATAAATGACTAAATTCATGAGTGAGTTCCATTAGTCATATGAATTCCACAGTACTTAACACTTTACCTCTGTGCATCTGGAACTGCTCTATGTGGCTGGATGCATTGAACAGAGAGGCACTGAGTTCCATAAAATTTCTGAAAACACTGTTGTGTTCTTTCCCTGTTCTTTAGGATGTGTGTAGTGCTTTTCGGCCTTATGTGAAAGGTGGAAGACTTGGATGCACAAGGGAAAATGATCCAGTTCTTGGTCCTGATGGAAGGACACATGGCAATAAGTGTGCAATGTGTGCTGAGCTGTTGTAAGTACCATCGCCCCCAAGCAGGCCAAGGAGGTCTGCCAAGGAGCAGACCTTTCTTATGAGGATGCCCTTGGTTGCTGCCCTAAGAACCACTCCACAGAGAGGTCAAGTTCTTTTCCGGAGGCATGCAGTCCTTTGTCTTTATAAGTTGAAATAGTCCTTGCTCCCAGAGTGGCTTTTCTCTTTTTAATTCATATCATCTGCTAAAGTCTCTTGAAAGGAATGGATAAGGTGGTTATGTTAGTTGTTACACTCAAGATTCTTAATTTCTTTTATTATAATGACTTGAAATGCACCATTTTATACAATATTTTATAAGGTACAATGTTTAAAAATTTTAAATGCTATATACTGTGTTGTATAAGGCACAATGTTTGAAAATACTAGAAGCACACTTTCATATGGAATGGTCTAAATCAGTCATTTGACATGCATTGCTTCATTTGAGAGTGTATATGAACTCTTACTAAAAATGACATCCTAATTTAAAATAATAATAGCAATAATAATATTATATGACTGAGTTCATTATGAGTATAAAAGGTGCAACTTTAAGAAAAGGGGAAACTGTTGAGCTGTTTTTTCTCTGAGAGCCTGACATGGCTCTGAACTTTGGGATCCAGGTATGAATATGATCCAAAGTGTCTTTAATATTCTGGGTATTCATCAAGGTATACGAGGGCTGTCCAGAAAGTATCCATCCATGTAATATGAAAAATAGAGGCAATTATGAATGGATTCCCCCCACCACCGACTTTCCTTGTAGACACTCTAATCTGCATGTCAGCAAACCTTAAAGTGCTCTATATATTTACATCACTGCATTTTTAAAATCAGAAGAGAGAAAGATTTACAGATTAATAACTTCACACCTGCCTTTGAAAACTGCACTGCACTGTCCTACCAGGTTTACAAAAGAGTGATTATAACTAGTTTCTGGACAGGAAATCATCTAAGTCCCACTTTCTTACCTAGAAGACATGTGCTTTAGTGTTCAAACCTGCACTAATTTTGTGATTTTTAAAAATCTTTTTCATGCATTTGACTTTGACTCATGTTGTTTTTTCTCCTGTAAAACTAAAATAATAATGCTTATCTCAGGCTGAGGCTGCAATTAGAATGCAGATAGGAAAGGACTCAGAAGCTCAGCTCCATGTAGCTTTTATTAACAATGATGCTTTTTACATAAAAGCAAACAAATACTTTTACAAGGAATAAGAAGCTATATATGAGGGTGTGAATGACAATATTTCAAATATTCAGTTTGGTTTCACCCCTGTCACTGCATTGTTTTAAAGCTCTTGGTTCTGCTTGTTAAAGGGAATTTTCCTGACAATCTTCTGTTTGTCAATCAAGGAGTCACACCCGTTCAGTTGTATAGAACAAAGCTTCCAATTGACTGTCAATGAGTCAGTTTCACACCCTTCCTTATCTTTAGCAATTTTCTGGCTCAGACATTCAAGACTGAGAAGAGCTTGTTTCATGTAAATAGATCAGTTTAACAAGTTAGGACAAAGGATCTGAATGAGTTCACTTGGAACCTATGTAATTTTGCTGAACAATGCCACCTCAATAAATTTAACCAAAAAAAAAAAGAATATGAAGTGCTTAGTACAGGACTGGACACTGAAAATATGATCGAGCCATAAACTGACTGTTTTCTTTTTTAACAGCTTAAAAGAAGCTGAAGAAAATGCCACACAAAAGGATGAACCCAGAATTCGAAGAAGTGCTGAAAATGTAAATTACTCACCAATACAATTTAGTTCTTGTGGCTATAAATATTAACAAGCTTATACTTGACTATTTGAGGTAGTTTAATAATATCATTGTTCTTCATTATCACATTAAATTTTTCCCCTTAATTTCACTGTTCCCTGAGTTGATGATTCCTAGTATATTAATCATAAGATTCAAATTTAAGCCACATGTCCCACCTACAGCTCAAAATATGTAATTTTCTCTTTTTTCTTTTTATAAATTCTTTATTTTTCAATTACAGTTGACCAACAAATACCACTTTTAGGTATACAGCATAGTGATGAGACATTTATAACTTAAGAAGTCATCACTCTGATAAATCTGGAATTTGTCTGACACCATACATAGTTATTACAATATTACTGACTGCATGCCCCATGCTGTACTTAACATCACCATGACAATTTTGTAACTTTGAATTTGTATCTCTTCTTTACTTAAAAACAAAAATATGTAAGAAAGTTTATACAAATGAAATTCTGCTTAATTTTCACCAGATTTTCCTCTGGCTTTTTGTTAATTATTAATCTTGCTTTGAATAAATTATTTTAAAAATATAACATAATATGTATTAGATGGGAATAACTTTAAAATAATTCTAGCATCTTTTAAACACCATAACCGCTGGTATACTCCCGGCTTTTGTATAATCCCATTGACAGAAATTGGAGTTAGTCATTTTTCCATTACTGTTATTACATCCAGTGAAGCCTGCATTTATGAAGGTCTTGCTTCTGTTTAAAAAAGAATCTCAAATAAATACTAAGATTGTGGTTTTAAAAATACACTTAAAATTAAGTTTTTTCAAATTATTAGATGATTTAATTTTTTTCATCACCTATAAAAAAATTATTCATTTTGTTAGTAGAATAGGCATTGTAGGTAATGCAGCTTGGATTTCTTAAATCACTAAGGTTATTAAACCCTACTTCCAGTAAAAGTGATAGCAGTTACTTTACTAAATGACAAGCCTTTTGTTTAGAAGTCAGAGCACCTGAGTTTTAGCCTTAGTTCTCTCACGATCTGGGTATGTGAAATTGAGCATGTCGTCTCTCTGGTCCTTAAAGGGGTTAGATAAATGATCTCAATTTTGCTTTTCTGTTGGATTGTGATTCTATGTCTTGCACCCTTTTGTGCTAAAACAAGTATACAGTTTTTGTGGATTGTAGGACACATGTTTTGCTAAGGGAGACATAAATCCAGTTTATAGTGATCAAGGGCTGACCTTCCACTTCATCATGCTATTCAATGAAGCAACTTTCCCACCATAAATAGGGTGTTTAGTGTTCCAGTTAAGAAACATGGAGCAATCAAAGTTGTCAACAATTTGTTCAACACTCACTGCAATTTAAACAGTAGTTCTTTATGGTAGTTGTTAAATTTCAGCCTAAAACTTTAAGTCATCTTGTGACATTCAGTATTTTATTTCCATAAACACAGTCATTTTCTCTAGTATTTTGTCACATCTCAGCTGTTTTTCGCTTTTCCTCGCTGTGGTGGGGGTCTTTGTTTTGTTGCAGCCATTGTATGTGATTATGTTGAATAAGATTGCTATACAGTGATGGCTCAATACCTGCCCCATAATTAAACTGTCAGTGGGTTGCTCACAAAAATTATTTCTTCAGAATCTCCTTGGATGAATCACAACTTATAAACTGAAATTATCCTTGTTTCTGTTATGGGAATCAGTCAGCATTAATTTTATTACCATGCAACTATTATCAGGTGACTGTCTTCCGCATTTGTATTCCTAGATTGTTACAACCAGAAAGTTTGGAGCACACCCATTGCTCCTCCAAAAACAAATATCTCCTTACTAGGAGGTAATTAGGATTCTCTTTTAAAGTGTCCTGATGAAATACCGTATTTTCCAGCGTATAAGACGACCGGACGTATAAGACGACCCCCTAATTTTACAGTTAAAACATAGGTTTAGGCCTATATTCGCTGTATAAGACTACAGCCTCGGAAGTGGGGGGTAGTCTTATACAGCGAATATAGGCCTAAACCTATGTATTAACTGTAAAATTAGGGGGTTGTCTTATACGCCCGGTCGTCTTATATGCCGGAAAATACGGTATGTGTTGTTTAAAAAAAAAATTAATCAGAAAGCACAAGCTCTAGTATAAAGGTCCTAAAGAGCGTCTGTTCCAAGCACGTCATGGTGTAGGTGGTAAGATTTGGGTCTCAAGGTTGGCAGGTCAGTGCTCTGGTCTCCCAGTGAGTGAGAAGCACTGTTCAGCTGCTAAGGTCACCTGACCCGAAACTATACTCTTAATGTTCATGTTTTCTTGGCTGAAAAGGAAGATGAGGGTCATAGTTGAAAAGAAGGCTAAAGAGAAGCAGCTTTTGTAAGTTATATTATAGTAAATATGTCATCACAAAATAAAATGTTTATTGACATAGAGATTCTCAGGTCTAGAGTAATTTGGTGTATGTATGTGTGTATTTGTATGTGTATTTAAGTTTAGCCCTCATCAAATAGAATTATTAATATTTTGTATACGTTTCTATCAAAAAATTTTGAACTGTGTTGAAATTATTTACTTTCATGTATCCTCATTAAAATTTTTTGAAGATAAAAAACAAAAACAAAAAACAACAAAAACCTAAAGGTACTGAAACAACGCACAAAGAAACCTGTGTACAAACCTCTCAGATTTTGGGGCAAAGTTGCCACCTTTTTAAAGTTTTCTACATAAATATTTGTCATGATGTTCTACCTATCTACGGTGGGGAGTAAAGGAATATTGAGTTCACTGTCTGTGAGGTTTCCACTTAAACCGTATTAGAAGTGAACATCAATAAAGGAGGCAGAGTACATAAAAATGATCCACAGAGAAAACAAACTGAAGTAAGCATAATGCTGTTGGATCCCATCTCATTCATTTTTACTTGTCAACCAGTAAGATTGTTTTGAATTGATCCATAATAAGTAGTGTATAAACAACTCATCTCACAGATTCTATACTCCGCTCACTGGCAACATTTTTTTTTTTTTTTGTCTTGGCTGCTGCAATTTCTTATGTCTTTGCTGGACTGCATGTAATATCTTTTTATTATTATTATTATTATCTTTTTTCATAGATTTGAAAGTTAACAAGAACTATTTAGCTTTAGAGAAAATTGGGTCAACCTTTTTCTAGCCAAGGCTCTTTGACCTTCTAATAAATAGATTACATAGCAGATATAGACAGAGCAATGTCACAATGTATAAATTAGTGTTTCTTATTCCTTCTCAACATGTTACGTGTGTTCAACAATACTTTCGAAACCTGACCTTTGGTGTACATTTTCTATTTTAAAAAGTAGAAAAGTGCTAAGTGCCATTATTTGTCGTTTAAAAGACTTTTTGCTGGGAATATGAAAAACAAGTGAGGAACGGAAGACTTTATTGTACACGGGAGAGCGACCCAGTCCGTGGCCCCGATGGCAGGATGCATGGCAACAAATGTGCCCTGTGTGCTGAAGTCTTGTGAGTATAGATGTGGTCTCTTGGGAGTAACTCAGCAGTGAAAGTAGAAGTGGAGAGTGACTGGAATGATAAGAGAGAACTATATTGAGATGAGGATTTGTTGTTGAGAATTTTTGAGCAGTTTTATGTTTTCCACAATCATAATACTACCTAGTCAGTAGATTCCAATGATATCTATTTTTCAGTACAAATGGATTCTATTTTCCAGTTGGAAGACTGGGTTATAGGATACTTCTTAGCAATTTCTCTTGTCACCTTTGTAAGCCTTTTGATGAAATAGTCATAATATAGAACAAGGGTCACAGTAGTACTAAGCCTTTGATTATTTCCGTGAGTAATAATTCTCCCATTGTGACAGAGTTAGATCAGAAGCCCACAAAATAATTCATATATATATGTGAATTGGATTAACTTTATCTTTTCATCTTGTATATGTTGACCTTGGGGGAAGAGCAGCTCCCACAACATGTAAATGATAGCATTTATAAGGAAGTCTCAGACAAGGTCTCATGACACTTTCTTTCATATCCTTAAATTCTGTACACACTTTCTGACATGCAGTCCTGCTGCCAGTTTGTCTCAGCCTTGGCCAGCTATTGCCTTCTCCCTGTGTGTCGCATTTTAAGATTATATTTCCTTGGATAAGACCTTCTAAAACCCCTAATTGAAATTTAATCCTTATAGCCCTTAATGATTTTATTTCATAACAATAATTGCAGTTGTTAACTGTATAATTATTGCTATAACTACTTGTTGACTGTCAGTCTTCTCTACTTGGCTATAAGTTCCAAGAAAATGAGGCACGTGCTTGTTTTGTGTGCTACTTACTGTACAATATGCCTAGGGCACAGGCCAATGTTTGCCAAAATGTTCAATGGATTTATGAATAGAAATCCATGTTCTCAAAAAGCTTAAGGTTAAATAGCAGAAATAAGCCACAGATGTGGGCACACACACACACACACACACACACACACACACACGTGTTGCAAGACAGAATGAAAGCTATCCCATAATAGAAGAATGTTCAGGTATGAAAATACATTGAGAAATACAGAATTCATTTCCATTTAAGTTCTAGATACAAAATTTAAGCTGTGGAGATTTAAAAGAAAGGAAGATGATGACAAAAACTTTATTACCATGGGAGGGAATGGCATACATGCAGGGTCCTTTGGGGAAATAGTGAAGATTTTGTTTTAATAAGGGATTTACAGTGATTGGAAAGTACTCATACGAGAACTCAGGAACACTTAGCTGTTATTTCACCAGTACCTAAATGACTATTTTATAACATGAAAGTTTAAAGCATCTATATTTGTTTATTTACTTTTGTTTTTTTCTCTAGCAAACAGCGTTTTTCAGAAGAAAAAAGGAAAGCAGAAGAAAAGCTGAGAAAGGCTGAAGAAAAAGTTAAAGTTAATAGAGAAATTGAGGTGAAGATTATTTTGATCAATCTAGTTATGGCTTTTGTGGCATGTGCATGGACATTTTACTCCACAGAGTATTTTCAGCATTGGTTCATTTTTCCTCCACTACGGGAGGGTTTTCTGGAAACCAAATTATAGTTATTATTTTATAAGATTTAGGAGGATAACTATGGCATTACAATTTGTAGCTCTATTTGGAGGAAATTCATCAAGTTGTCTTAGGTAAAAGTTACACATTCCTAAATGAAGGTCATATATCAGAGCATTATCTTGTTTGATATATATATCCTTCTTCAAATTGTGGTACCGTAATTGTTTTGGAAGTTTTTATTATGTAAACAATATAAATGGAAATTTTAATATGCTCCTTTAAAATCATACTACATCTACTTTCTAACATCCCAACTAGTCATCCATCTTTTTTCTGTGCTACCACTTTAGCTCATATTCCTAGTAGCTTTCCTTTGCATTATTCATCTTCATCCTGCCTGATGTTCATACTCCAGCCAATATCTTTCTCGGTCCTCAAGATTCAATTAATCTTCCACATTGTTTTTATAGAGTAGGCAATATTTCTCTGAACCAATGGCATTATGAAAATCCAATGTTTGAAGGTATCTTACAGTATATTTGTACCATTTCACTCCATGAAGAAACCTTATTTAATTTACAAGTATTTCTTTTTTTTTAAAGACATTTTTTTGTTTTGTTTTGTTTTTGACAGAGAGAGAGAGAGAGAGAGAGAGAGAGAGAGATACAGAGACAGAGAGAGAACTGAACTGGGGGCACTCCCCAGTTCAGCACATGGGTCCCCACGGGCCGGGACCAGGATTCGATCCTTGGTCCCTGGGGCTGCAAAGTGAGCGCTCAACCCACTGAGCCATCCCGGCTTCCCCACAAGTATTTCTTACAAAGAAAGTTAACCCACCTTCTGTGGTGTGCAATTAATAGTTTTATAAAATAGTTCTCTCCATTAGTTCACCTTCTGCCTTCATATAATCCCATCTTGATGCCTAGGCCTCATACAACTGTTCTGTTCCCGTCAATCCTAGGTTACAAAGTCATTTTAATGTTAGTTATTAAATGTCCCTCAACTATTCTTTATTGTTCATTTCCAATTTCTTTCCCTCCCTCCCTCTCCCCCTCCCTCTTTCCTTCCTTCCTTGATCCTCCCTTCCCTCTCTTCCTCCCTTCTTCCCTCCTTATATTTCTTTTTTTCTAGTTTCTCTAATTTCAGTCTCTAATCACTCAAAGCCTCCACACATCTGGAAACAAATGTTTCCTATGTCCTTCCTTCTCTGCTATAAATATTTATCATTTTCCCCTTTTCTAGGAAAAAGGTCCAAATTCCTTTCAAAGTTTACTTGGCCTGGCTTTGACTTATCTTCAAGGTCTCCTTTTTGACAAGTTCCCAAACCTTCCTCTCTTTGCCCAGTTAATTCTTTAGCCACTATGTTCATGGTTGTAATACATTATCTAGAAATAACATTTCTTTTATGTCTATGTGTCTTTGCATGTCATAATCTCCCCTTAAAGACTCCTTTTTCCACATTGTTTTCCTGGACATTTCCTACAGATACCACTCAGATATAAGCTCTTTTCTGAACTTCCACGAATCATTCTTTGTGCTTGTACACACTTAATTCAAGCCTGTGTCTTTTCCCTTAGCTTTTTAAATTGTAAGTTCTTATCCTTTCCATTTGAGTGATAAGAAAGCCAAACCACATTTATATTTATATCCACTTAACAAATTTGTTGAATGCTTATTACAACGAGAGAATTATCACAACATTTTTGAATGATACTAAATGTTAAAAGTTGTATTTTTTATTCTTAATTCTTTTTTAATATCTTTGATATATAACATCTAAAATTTATAAATGATGAACTATATCTTTCTTATTTTCATTATTCAGAAACTCTGCAGTGAATTTCAGAATCGTGCAAAGAATGGAATGCTTTTCTGCACCAGAGAGAATGACCCTGTTCGTGGTCCAGATGGGAAAATGCATGGCAACTTGTGTTCCATGTGTCAAGCTTTCTAGTGAGTATAGAGTTTTAGAATATCGAAGGGAGAAGGGACCTAACAGATAAACTAAAAGAACCAGCTTCTTTCATAGTTGGGGGAAACTGTGACTTAAAATAAGGAATGGAGCTGAGTAGGTCACCCTGAGAATGTTAGTACTAGAGCTGGGAGTAAGTACCTAGAGGTATGGATTCCAAGTTATCTGTTTCTCCCCAGCGCTCATTCTCTTGGCACTGGACCATTCTGACAAATGTGAGCCTATGCAAATATCCGGTTCTCCCTACTGCTGAGCTTCCTATGTGAACCTGTTTATACAAGTTCAGTCATGGTCTTTCTGAGAGGTTAGGGAATAAAGTCAGCCCTTAATGCAGAAATTCATTAGATTTAAAGTTACCCATGAAACAACCACGAGCCCTTGTAAAATTATAGTAAATGTGACTTTATACAATGTGACATGTCTCAATAAGTTAGAATTGACAATGTTTTTGTTTTTCAAATTTTGGAAGTGCTCTCCATGTATTGAAGCTCAGATTAAGTAGTTGATTTACATTTTGCATCCATGACCTGTTGATTGACAACCACATATGGTTGATATACCCTCAGTTAACCAATTCTGTTGTTCAAAGCACGTTTAAGCTCATATGGTTTATTCAG
The DNA here is from genome assembly GCA_004027555.1 of Craseonycteris thonglongyai. Classification (NCBI taxonomy): domain Eukaryota; kingdom Metazoa; phylum Chordata; class Mammalia; order Chiroptera; family Craseonycteridae; genus Craseonycteris; species Craseonycteris thonglongyai. The sequence continues at coordinate 18,127 of PVKE010016689.1, read as the reverse complement.
TGTCTGAAAATATTGGCCTTTTCCCTCTGATCCTATGTTTTGTCTTTAGATACCACAGCTATGAGTCAGCAAGATAGTTCCATTGAATTAGTAAAGCTGGGTTTGCATGATGTGACAGACTTGAGTTGGGGTGGACCCCAGTTAGTTGTAGTCATATCCTGAGAGTGTACCCACAGCCCTCTCTGCCTCACCTTCTCTCTGTGAAGCAAGGGGACCAGTCCATGTGCTTTGTTAAGGCCACTTGCAGCCTCCAGGTGTAATGTCACCATGGTACGAGTTTTGTTACTCTCCCTCATGGATGTTAATGATGATTGTTTCTGATCACAGGCAAGAAAATTAATTTACAGAAAACAGATCATTCAGATCTACAATTGTAATCTTTTTTTTCAACTTGAAGCAGAAAATATAAAGAAGTTATGGCCCCTTACCATCCTGGAGGCTGTTTTGTTGTCTTTCATTGGTGTGTAGTGATAAAAGAACAAATTTGCTTCTTGCTGAGGAAGGTGGACAGGTTAACAGTGCAGGAATGTTGGGAAATCATGGCCTGTATTTGGTCCTATGGTTCCTCTTGTCTTCTCTCTCATTCAGCCGAGCCAAAGCCGAAGCAAAGAAAAAGGCAGAAGCAAAAAGTAAAAGAGAATCTGAAAGAGCACCCTCATTCTCAGTGAGTGGAATCTCTCCAATCAATCCTCTTCGACACTATAACATAAACATACTTCAGAATACACAGGCTGGAATGCTGCCCTGAAAAATCACCAGAAAATCTTAACCTTTCAATCTGCAGATGACATTGAAATGAATGCTATCGGGGCTTGATCAATTCTTGCTGCATCAGAGACTAAACCTAGACAATAGAAATAACAAAATTGAAGCCCAAAAAACTGAGTTCCGCCTCTAATTTCATCAATTGCTGACTGTGCTAGCTTTTGCTAACCAGTTTTCAGGGACTCCACATGAGTATTTTCTACAGAAGAATTACTTTAATTTCATATATGAGTTGGGGTTTTACTCAATATATTGATCCCACAGACAAACCATGGTTTTTAGCTCTGAAATATTACAGTGTTTGTTTCCATTGTCTTATGTAAGTTTTCACCACCTATTGTTTAGAAGATAAAAGTGTCTTTTCCCTCCAGATTCTATTCTTTTCCTTATCTAGCTATCCTTCTAACAAAGCTGGAGTAAAGTTTCCAAATATTAATCAGATCATAATACTGCTCTGCTTAACCTCACATCATCAACTGTAGGATTCATTCAGCAATTCACCTTGTGATGTATGTCACATAGTGTTCTCTTGTGTTTCTCATCCTATTTTAACAATCTAGTATGCATGTTTCCCAATCTATTTCTTACCCAGGAAAATCCTATTTACTCTTCACAGTTTTACTCAAATTATTTTTATTACCTGACACCTCCCCTGGTTTCCACAATCAGATTTTATGGTCTCAACCTCTGAGGTCTCAGATTTTCCCTCACCTATATGTTTACAATTATTTTATTTTGTTTAGATTATAGTGAAGTTTGCTTATCTACTTTTTATATTGTGACATCCTAGTATGTCTTATTTGTTCCCATATCTTAACCACTGATGAGTAGTGTTTGTTGAATTGAATTTTACACCTGAGAAAACACAGCTAAAATCCTGCGCTAGAAGAAACATAACATTAGTTTCTGCCAATGTTCTAGTCGTCTGCTTTGAAGAGGAATGATACGTATGTCCAATTTACTTTCTCTGTCATGAAAGGAGCTGTGCAGGGAGTACCGCAAGTTTGTAAGGAATGGAAAACTCCCCTGCACTAGAGAGAATGACCCCGTCCAGGGCCCAGATGGGAAAATCCACGGCAATACCTGTTCCATGTGTGAGGCCTTCTTGTGAGTAGAGCTGCAGCCGGGAAAATAAGGGAGGTTGTGTCCTTTCTGTTTCATTGTTTTTCTTTGTTGTTTGAGCTTTATTAAATTTTATTTCTTAAAGTAAATTTGCTTCTTGTCAATGACATTTGTGCCATAATCATCAGAGAATAATTCCTGCTTCTTAATCACTATTTGAGTGCTTGTGGAATTGTAAAAGATACAGAACAAGGATCTGAAATTACACAACAAATCCCAAACCAAACAAAGCAATATGCAAATCAGTGCCTCAGTTCAGACACAGGACTGGGGGATGAAGTGGAATAAGGAATAGGCTGGGATCTAATGGAGTTGACCCCTCTCATGTGTTTTGTCAGCTTGGAGAACTTTGTTGAAGCCAGCTTTGTGCCCTTAACCCTGAATTTCTCCCTCATGCTAACCAGGACTTTGCCTTCCCCTTACTACTCATAGTTAGTAGCTGTAAATTTGTATGTATGAATTTAACATCGCTCTCTTTCACTAGACAATTATTGTTATTATGAAAGGGGTTCTAGATAATGTAAGCATTAAGTTCAGAATAACCTTCTGCTTCATTTCTGTGTTCAAGTATAAGAAAGCTACTTCAACAGGAAAATCACCTATTTGGAGGAAATGGAGAAATATATAATATAAAAACCTTGTCCTTTAAGGGCTATTAAAATTTGGCACATTTAGCCAGGGAAAAATGTTGAAATATCCAAATAGTTTTTCAGTTTTAAATGTGGAAACAGCACTAGTTCTAGGTTGTCTCCATGAATGAAAGTGGGGCCAGTGAGTGAAAACTCTGGAAGACAGGTTCAGCTCAATGCCAGGAAGAACTTTCTAATGATTTGAGGACTTCAAGGATGAAGTAACCTCCCAGGGGATTTCAAGGGTGATGTAGATCAGGCATGTTCAACCTGCAGCCCGGGCTGACTTTGTTTTTAATATATTATTTATTTATTTATATTTTTGACAGAGAGAGAGAGAGAGAGAGAGAGAGAGAGAGATACAGAGACAGAGAGAGAACTGAACTGGGGGAGCTCCCAGCTCAGCACATGGTTCCGCACGGGCTGGGGCCGGGACTCGATCCCGGTCCCTGGTGCTGCAAAGTGAGCGCTCAACCCACTGAGCCATCCCGGCTTCCCCCCAGGCTGACTTTGAATGAGGCCTACCACAAATTCTTAAAACATTATGAGGAGTTTTTGCAACTTTTTTTTTTTAGCTCATCATCTATTGTTAGTGTTACTGTATTTTCTGTGTGGCCCACAACAATTCTTCCAATTTAGCCCAGGGAAGCCAAAAGATTGGACGCCCTTGGTATAGGTAGAGCATTTACTGGCAGATTAACAAAGCTTAGTAGTAATCAGAGATACAGTTGTGAGTATTAGAAGTTTATAGAACCTCTCTGGATGAGAGTTTAAATCCTTAGTCTGCATTTATTAGTTGTATCCTTGAGAAAGCCATACATTCTGTTCTTTCTTATCTCTCAATTGGGGTTACAATAGTAATTTTGCTACATGCACTTGTGAGGATTTCAGTAGTGTGAGCACAAGATTAGGCACATAGTAAAAATTTAATAAATATTAAGTGTAGCAATTAAATGATATTCACAGTAACTTTCAATCTGGTGAGTCTATGACTCTTCCTCATCTCTTTCCTCTCATTTAGCCAAGGAGAAGAAGAAGAAAGGAAAAGAAAGGAAGCCGAATCAAGAAATAAGAGGCAATCGGAGAATGGCACTTCTTTTGAGGTGAGGGGACCTTCTTCAAATCCGAGGCAGCTGGGCCTGGGATCCATAGATGGTATTCAGGATACTCATAACTTCCCTGAAACTGTATGAAACATTTGGACAATTTGTGTTCAGGTGTTTGTTGACATGTGTACACACACACACACACACACACACACACACACACACACACACACACGGGCATATGTGACTGTTTCTAGGTTGAAAGTCCATTACTTTTATCATTTAAGCAAAAAGAACTATTATAAAATAGGCTAACTGTTGATCCCATTTAAGAACAAGTCTAAACTTCAGCTCTTTTTGCAATATGATCCAACTTGTAGTCAACACCTTCAACGTCCTTTCTTGATTTCACAGGAGTTGTGCAGTGAATACCGCAAATCAAGGAGAAATAGGCCGCTCCTCTGCACTAGAGAGAATGACCCCATCAAGGGCCCAGATGGAAAAATGCATGGCAACACCTGCTCCATGTGTGAGGTCTTCTTGTGAGTAGAGCTCAGGGCTTCTGAAGGAGTGGGGAGATGGAACTCAAAGAGATTTTCAAACAAATGTGAATAATGCATTTTTCTCTTCAGTGTAGTTTTCGATTTTGGGTGTCACATTTAAATAAACCAAAAAAAAGAAAAAAAAAAAGAAAAGAAACTAAGAAAGAAAGGAAGGAAGGAAGGAAGAAAGGAAGGAAGGAAGGAAGGAAGGAAGGAAGGAAGAGAAAACCTACACAAAACCAAACAGCAAGTGGATAGCTTTCAAGTGATAATTATTGTGATGTAAAGAGAGGCAGAATAATTATTTTAGGATATTTGAGAAAGAACTCAGAAACTTTTATTCAGAGAAGAGAAACATCTAAGATAACCATAGTAACTGCTTTTAGATGTCTTGAAGGATATTAGCTGAAATAGGAAATGGTAAGATTACATGTAAAATATCCTTATGTTACACAGCAAACTTTACACTTTACATATTTTAGTTTATTACCTTTCTTCTTACTCATTCTGTGTGACCTCAGAGAATAGAATAAAAATGGATGAGAGCTGTTGAAGGACAGAGTTGGGTACAAAATGAAGATGAACTTGGCAATAGTTAGAATAGGGAAAGGCTGCTTCAGGAATGGTGATTTGATTGTGTAAGAGTTGAATGCCCATTTACAGGGGACTAAAGTATAACTGTAGAATAAATGACATGATATGTCCCCTTAAACAAGAGTGTATGATATTTCTTCAGTCTTTTGATCATTTCCCCAAGGGATACTCCCAATTTATTTTCTATGAGCTCAGAATCTCTGAAAGTATTGAGTCATACAGTCTTCCCTGGGAGAAAACAATATAGCCCAGCAGTATTTGGCTATAGAAGCACTCAAAACCTATGAGAAGCACTCATAACCAGCATTTGTTGAATGTATATAATCATCATATACTTGCTAAGAGCTTTGCTCCCCAGTCTCATTTAATCTTCAAAACAAGCATATGAGATAATGTCTCTATTCTTACAAGTTTTTGATGGAAAATTAAAGGCCCAGAGAAGCTGAGAATGATAGAAATATCAGCACGGGAAAAATGAAGAAAATGATCATGTTTCTCACTGCTTGGTGTAGACAGGCTATAGTCATTCAGAAGTTGCCTGTGTTTAGGCTGGCTTTAGTCTGTCTTTATGTTAATGTCAGTAACAAGGAAGTAATTCTGCCATCTAGTGGTCAGTTTTGCTGCTTCCTCTGATAATATCCCATTATGCAAAGAAAATGTTTCTTGAATTTTTTTAACAACTTAGACTCAGGATAAAGTTTAGATCCATTTTTCTTTCAAAGAAGTATGAGAAACATCACAATTTTGGAGCTATTTTGGTAATTTTTTCCCATCACTATAAAATGCCATATCAAAAAGATACAAAATTTTATCACTTCATATTTTATGGATGGGTGTTAGCAAAGGCCAGAATCTTCTCTTACACAGTTTCAAACCATAGGCGAACTTTTCAACTTTTAAAAAGGTTTTAATTAGCATAATGAGCAAGTCTTATATCACTTGGAATATAGTAAAACATTTTTACAAATTATTTAATTTTTTTTGCTTATACAACATGATTGTATTATTTGTGTTGTACACAACTAATTCAACTGTGCTATAGTTCCAGTTTAGTAACTTTAATTTGTAACACTGTTAGTTCTTAAAATTGTTAAGAACTATCATTCCTACCTTGTTTCCATCATATGCCTATTTTTGGAGAATTCACTTTTAATGATGGTTACAATGATTATGATACCAATCACTTATATGACTTTTGTCAACCATTTCATTAGGAGCCAGATACTTATTCTAATTGCTTTACATGTATCAACTCATATAATACAGCAATCCTTTGAGAAAAGTATTCTTATTACATCTTCTACCCCTTCTTTTCTCTTCTCATTTAAAGATGAGGAAGACACTAGAGGTTAAGACTTTTTGTCTTCTTTATACAATATGGCTCCAGAGTTTTTCGTCTTAACTGTCATGTTACACTGCCTCTCAGAAACCAAATGTTACCACCTTATGAAGAGGTGTTACAAATGCAAAAAGAGATAAGCAAATAAGAAAGTGTTATTACAGTATGTTTGTTAAACATACTGTTAAAATGGGACGTTAAATAGATTTACTTATTAAAAGACTTCCTCTTGCACACCATTCTCTTGAGGTGAGGTGAATCATTCTAATTCATTATTCCATTAAAATTATAAACTACTATGAGTGGATCTTTGGGGTTGCTTGAGAATAATCTAAACAATGAATGATCAACTTGTAAATTGTTAAGGATCTACTCTGCTGTATTAAGGTCCATTTCTTCTCTTCTCCCATCCCTCCCCCACTCCATCTCCCACCCTCCCATTCCTTACAGTCAACAAGAAGAAAGAGCAAGAGCAAAAGCTAAAAGAGAAGCTGCACAGGTAATTTTATCAGGAATGCTAATACTAAACCTTGACATTTTTTTCTTTATAATAGCATTCTAGATATCTCATTAGCAAAAATGTTTTCCTGTTCAATATTCATGCCAGACATAAACAAAGAAATATTTAACCTTAGATAAAAGAGGTCTTGATTAGAAGTTTCCAGAGTACCAATTCTATTGCACGATAAGTCAAATTTTGGGTTTCATTGCATAAAAAAGTGTAGTGTTATCTTACTTCGTAAGGGATATTGTACATATTTGTCTTAACTTATATTTCTGTTATCAGGCCCAGATTACTAATATCAATCTTTACTATTTACTAATTTTAATTTATGTTATTTGAACCTCTATTATTTCAAATAGGGAGTACAATTCCCTACCATTTACATTAATTCAATTTACAAAACAAAATGCACACATATTACCTTATTGTATCTTTGTCACATCTCCAATATGGGGAAAGTACTAGTATCCTCAAGTACATTTTTGACTAATTAGTTTTAATCTACTATACTTGCTTTTATAATTTTATAAGTGGCAGAACAAAATCTGCCTGTATGTAGATGTTTGATTACTCTCAAGTAATAGCTGCATACAAGATTTACCTTTATGTTTTCTATCTTCTAACAACAGCCACACCTACTAATTATATGGGGAAAGTTGACACAGTTTTAAAAGTTTACCTTTAAACTGACTGACATTCTCAATAACTTTATTTCTGTTAGCAGGAACCATCTTTTTGTGCTCAGTTCCTCCTAGGAAGCCTCCCCTTCTAGGTCTATTGAAGCTTCTCACCTTTGATCTTTCATAATATTTATAGACTGTGATGTGCAACACAACACAAACATATACATCTTATATTGGTCTTGGTAAATTGTTTCAGCCTTCTTCCTCACCTAGATTATAAACACCTTCAGGAGAATGATGATAAATATTGAAAGATCCACTGTATCACCAGGACAATTCTGAGCCCATAATAGAAGCTTCCAAAATACTTAATTGACTTACTGCTACATGCATTCTCTTTCATTTTTCCTTCTTACTCTGCATTACTTAGTCATCACTTATTCCTCCTAATAGGCAAAGGTGCAGGGAGGATAGAAAACTGCTCTGAGAAAATCTTTTCTTCATTTTCCAGGAGCTCTGCAGTGAATTTCGGAGCCAAGTAAGGAATGGAGTACTCATATGCACCAGGGAGAATGACCCTGTCCATGGCCCAGATGGCAAAACGCACGGAAACAAGTGTGCCATGTGTGCAAGCCTGTTGTGAGTATCCACCCTCATCTTTCTCACTGATATCTTCATCATTGATCGTCTGAGTCTCAGTTTCCCAAGAAATGTGTAGAATATGTACAGCTGGTTGTATGCTAGGCAATTTTTAAAAACACATGGACAGGACATTAGGTAATATTGGATCACGTAATGACAAGGTTATTTTTTATTCAATTATCTTTCTATCTTGAAGTCTAGTCATAAGGAAAGCCTTGATTTAGTGCTAATACATTTTTAACACTTGGTAATTGTCATTGACAACAAAGAGAGAGCAGAAATTTGGTGATCTGGGTGGGATGATCTCATTGGTTTCTCTCCCACCCTGACATTTTATCATTCTGTGAGTATATTCAGGTATTGTTTAAGGGGAAACTAGTTGGACAAAGGTCTGTGGTGCTGTGTAAAGACTGTTAAAATAATCTGAACAAGAAATGAAATATGAAGGATTGTATTTATCTTTTCAGGGGCATTACTGTATACACATGAAATAAATTCTTTGATAAGTGGCTTAGTTAGAGATTAAATCCCATAAGAGGCAGGCCCATGTCATAGATGTTTATTAAAATATCCTCTTGTTAAACCAGGTACAGGGCCAAAAGAGCATTGTTTTGCTGAGTGGGACCAGAACTCCATTGTGTGGGACAATATAGGAGAAGTTAATTACATAATGCCACCTCTGGTTCTTCTTCTACTTTATTCCCCTACCAAGTCTCAGGCTAAAATAAATGACGAGAAAAAGATTTAAATAATATCTGTTGAAAGAGGTGCAAAGTTATTGTTGTTTAACTTTCACAAGTCTTGGTCCAATCTTAAGTGTAGGCACATAGTTTCAGAGTGGGCCAGTCAACAATGGCCTGAGATTCAAGACATTAGGGCTCATCTCTCACCGGGTGGATGCTAATGGCTAGATTAGACATGATAAATGCTAAGGATTTTTCCAGCTTTGATATACTTCAATACCAGGATCTTAGACTCATGATCGACCTCAGAATATTAGTTGTTGAGTTATCTTGGGGACTTGAATCACTGTTGCACTCTAAAGCTTGAGTCTCAACTTGAAATTATTCCCATTAAAATACTATTTAGAATTTTTATTTTGTAGTGAAACATAGTTTATTTTGAGCATGGGACCATCATTTGACTTGGTTTCATCCCTTGCTTTCGCCATTGATATGGCAGTATTTAGGTAGAAAAAGTTTCACAATTTGCAAAAATATCAAGGCAGTGGCTTTTTCCAGATTATTGATTGAAGTCACTGACTGATAGGAAAAAAAAAAAAATAAAAGACCATCAAAGGGTCACATACTGATAAAAAAAAAAAGCATGCTGGTTTTATTATTTTTTTTAATTACTGCATTTATCCACATTGATGGACAAAGTAATAGTTCCTTCCGAACTGGGTAAATTTGTACTGAAGACTGAATACGACCTTTGGTCTAGAAGATCCTCATTCCTTCTGAAAATACATTACCAAAGAAAATGGGAAATTAAACTTAGCTTGTATTTTCTTACTTAAAAAAACTTTTTTTGTTTTTTAATTGCAGCCAACTTGAAGAAGAAGAGAAGAAAAATAATGACAAGGATGGAGAGGAGAAAGTTCAGGCTGAGAAAGTGAAGAGAGAAGCAGTGCAGGTAGTTGATCTAGGCCATCAGAACCAAGTACCTCTCCTGTTCTCTCTAAGTCAGGCCCCGCCCCCTCCTTCCAATCCCAGTGTCCTAGTGACTTCGCCAATTAGGAAAATGTATTGGGATCCTCATGTATAAGAGAATCGCTTCTCCCTTACTCAGTTTATACCGGATCTGATTTAGTTGCTTGTGCTTTAGAAAATCGGTCAAAATTTTTCCCTCATTGCTTTCGAGAGAGCAAGATGGGTCCATCAGCAACTCTACTGGAGCCATCCAAGAAAATTCAGCCAGGGTTCTTGTTCTTGCCACATCTGCTCAAACCAACAGTCTGATCTAGAAATATAGCCTCAATATGTGCCGCCAGTGGTTCTGTCAGTATGCAAAGGATATAGGCTTCATTAAGTTGGACTAAGTGACCTCCCATGAATGAGTCATTCAAAATGCCTACCTTACTGCAGAACCAATGCTAGCTCTTTTCACATAAAATAAAAAAAGACTTCAATTAAAAAAAAAAGAAGGGGAAGCCAGGATTGTTCAGGGGGTTAAGCACTCACTTTGCAGCACCAGAGACGGAGGATTGAATCCCGGCTCTTGCCCAGGTGGACCCATATGCTAAACTGGGGTGTGCTCCCAGTTCAGTTCTTGCCTGGCCCTATGTGGGAGGCTCCTGGTCCAGTTCCTGCCCTGTGCAGCCCTCTTCCCACCTGTGGAGTGAAACTGGAAAACTAATGCTGCCAACTATGGAGACTGCTCTGGGCCCTCCCCCCTCTCTGTCTCTCTTTGTCTGTCTCTCTCTGTCAAAAAATAATAAAAATAAATCTTTAACAAAAAAGAAAACAGGTCAATTACCCTTTTCTGCACCGACCATGTGAATAATATTATCCTGAGAAACAAGTGTGTACAGATTGTTACCTTGTTGCTTGAATGCAAATCAATAGAGGCAGATTTTAGATTTTTCTCCATACCTTTTTGTATAAGGGTGTTTAGTTTAAAAAACAAAACAAAAAACAAAACCTAAGTCTTCGTCCCAATTAAATCTCTGTGAGATTTTGGGAAAATTACTTAACATCAACTTCGAGCCTTGGGTTACTCCTTACATCATGATGATGATAATGACAACAATATGGAAATGGCTGTTAATTCTTTCATTTGCCATGTTGTCTAACAATTTTATGACTTATCTTTGTTGTAACCATTCAAGGTATGTATCTTTATCTGTATTTTATAGAAGAGGACTCAGATGCTCAGATAAGAATTTGGGAAGTATATATATAATTAATATTTTGAAAGCTAGCAATTGGATCACAAATTCTGACTTTTTAAAATTTAATTAAATTTATTGGGATGACATTGGTTAATAGAATGATAGGTTTCAAGTGTACATTTCTATAATACATCATCTATAAATTGCATTGTGTGTTCACCACCCAGAGTCAGTTCTCCTTTCGTCCCATATAGGTATTTGACTGCCTTTAGACCATGATGTGTATTAGATTTTGCACCCTTCTTCAATTTGTAACATTTTCATAGGCTGTGTCTCAGGTCTTTATTACTCTTTTCCTTTATCCTTTTCTAGTGTGGAAGATCTCATTTCTTACTTACTCTCCCTGCTCTTACCTTTGCTTCCTACAATCTACTATCAACTCTGAAGCCAAAGTATTTATTTAAGAACATAAGGCAGGTTATGCTACCCAGTGTCTTCTCATCTTACCCAGAGTAAAAACCAAGCTTCTCTAATGGCTTACAATACCATACATCATCGGGCCCCTGCCACCTCTGGGATTTCATTTCCTGCTATTATATAGACATTGCTACCCTTGTGCCAGCCATACCAATCATCTTGTTGCTTCTTGGACATGCCAAGCATTGACTCAAGGCTTCCCATCTTGTGAACTCAGTAACATTGTGGTTAAAAACCTGGACTCTGGACTTAGACCATCAGGATTCAAGTACTGGCTACATCTCCGACCAGTTAAGTCAGTTAACATCTTAGGGTTGGAGCTTTCACATTTACAAAATAAGGATATGATGAGGATTATGTATATTATTTTTATGAAATCCCAAGGACCTTATCCATGTATAACAGCAGAGTCTCTTGAATATCTTTTAAGTCCTCAGTATTATACATACAATGCATTTTACTTTTTCTATGACAGTCATCAATGTCCCTTCCCTCTCTATCTGTCAAGATTTTGGCCACTTTTCATGACTCAGAATAAGAATTAGTTGCTCCCTAAAGATTTCTCCCATTTATACAATATACTTAATAGCTCATTCATCTATTATGCTAGCAATTTTCCTTTATTTCTCAACTATATCATCTGTTTTATTCTTTCTAACTTATAGATGCTTCCATGTATTTTCTCTAAAGAAACTAAAAAATAAAAATGTATTAGTATTTTATGGTTGCTATAATGAATTATCACAAGCTTATTGGCTTAAAACAACACAAATTTATTATCTTACCATCTTTAGAAGTCTGATATGGATCTCACTGGGCAAAATCACATGGTTGGTGGGGCTGCATTCCTTTGTAGAATCTCTAGGGGGCTATCTGTCTCCTTGTTTTTTCACTTCCATGTTCCTTGGCTCTTGGACCCCTTTTATCAGCTGCAAAGCCAACAACATTGCATCTCTGACTTTTCTTCTGTAATCACATCTCCTCCCACTGTCTCTCCTGTCACACTCTTCCAGTTTTAAGGACTGACCCTGGTGATTGCATTGGGCACACTAGAATAATCCAGGATAATCTTCCCATTTTAATTTTCCCATCTTTAATCACAAGTCTCGTTGTGTCTGTAAAGTAATATATTTATAGGTTCTGGGTATTAGAATTTGTACAGATTTGGGGGTAGGGAGCTCTTATCCTGCCTACCATAAATTTCCTTTCAAAAGGGACGCGAACTTATTCTCTCTGACTCTCTTAGTGCTTAGAAGAGAATAATATTTGAATTGAATTGAAGGTTATTTAATGAGATATGTATCAGCAATCTTATTTTCCAAATAATGTATGACCTGGACCTCTGGAAAACATCTTGGCTGATATCACCTTTTCCGTGCATCCGTTATGTTTGGGGGCATTCTGTTAGAATGTTCGAAGGAATAAAGGGGAAGAAGCTTTCCAGTAGTTAGTGACCTGAGTCTTCAATCCTCCCTCACTTGGCAGGAGCTGTGCAGTGAATACCGTAACTACATGAGGAATGGACGACTTCCCTGCACCAGAGAGAACGACCCCATCGAGGGCCCTGATGGGAAAATCCATGGCAACACCTGCTCCATGTGTGAAGCCTTCTTGTGAGTAGAGCCACGTCCACTCCCCTGAGGAGGGTAAAAACGATGGGCCTGGGGTGGGCAAGAGAAGGGCACTGATGGTTTTCTGTAGGAGGTAGAAAATGAAGGCCATCTTTGCATTGAGTTTGGGGATTTACTATTTATTATAAAGCTATTTAATTAGCATATTTCTCTGTAGTGCTCTTCATATGAAAGGTACTTGAATCACCACTAAGGGAGGACTGTGTATTAAGGGCAAATTCTCCAGAGTTACTGGCATTCAAGACCCAGGATCTATTCTCTATATAGATACTATCACAGATAACCTAAAGCTGTAATGATTGGATCTAACAAATTGAAAATCTGCTAATATCTAGTCACTATTTTTAAGTGTCCTAGCTGCTTTCTGGGGAAAAGGACAATATCTTTATTTTGTAAAAAAATACAGGGTCCAGCAGAAGTAACACCCTCTTTTTATGATCTGGTAAACTTAAAAAGGGCATTACTTCTGCTGGACCCTGTATTATAGTAAAAATCAATTTATTGGTTTGCTATGACATGTGTATCTTATTCTTTAAGCAACATTAAAAGGAAGAAGGATAATGCATAGGGATGTGTATTTACCTTTCTACTCCCAAGTTAAGTTGCTAGAAATATGCAAACAATGGAATATTTTTATCCAGAGAGATTTCCCCTTTGGGATAATATGTATTGGGTGCTAGGAATCATTCACACCCCAACCCCTTCCTCTTTTACAGCCAACAAGAAGCAAAAGAAGCTGAATCCAGAATAAAAGTTAAGAGAGAAGCTGAAAAGGTAGCTGCTGTGGAAAGTTTGTACCACAATGAAAGGATGAGGTTTTATAGTTTCTCTTTAAAAATAACTCATGAAATTAGTAAACACCTATATGAGACGATTTGAGGTTCGTTTAGTCTGGGGGTTAATACAATTTTCTTAAAGGGCCAGATAGTAGATATTCTAAGTTGTGACCACTCAGTCTCTATCACAAATACTTAGCTTTGCAGTTGTATTAATAGCTCTAAAGCAGCCATAGATAATATGTAAGCAAATGGGCATGGCTGTGTTTCAACAAAACTTTATTGTTAAAAAAGGTGATAGACCAGATTTTGCTCACAGTTCATCATTTGCAAAACCCCCTGATTTACTTCAGTCTCACATTTTTAAATGAAGATTTAAAATGAGCAAGAAAGAACTTGCTTAGAGAGGAGGTGGGAGAGTTGGTATCAGAATTTATATCTTCATATTTTAAAATTTTCACAATTGAAAAGAGGAAACAGTAGAATTCAAACCTAGATTTCCTGACACCAAATCTAGCATCTTTCCTAACACACTCTGTAGTTTTAGATGACCACATTTGGTCAAACCAGGTGTGTTTCTTGTTTTACCTTTGATTATTTCTGGTGTCAGCATTTGGGGAAAAATTTAAAAAGCAACTTTCCCAAATAGTATTTTCTTGATTTCAAAAAGATTGAGTCCAGGTATGTATTTCCAGGTTTAGGGTCATTTCCTTGCCCCACCCAAATTTTTTGATATTACAAAATAATTTCTAAAGAAAAAAATAATTTCAACTCACATTTGGAATTCTGTATGATTGCTTTGTTTACAATTGTATTCCCCACAATTGTGAATCTAAATTTAAAAATAATATGATTAGCTCATATGATTCACTTTTCAACATCTGTAAGAGAAAATTCTTTAGAATGAGACAACTTCTGGTTTCACATTAGCTTCTACCAAAAAAACTATCCTCTCATATTTGTTTTGCTAAATATGACCAGTTAAGGAATCTGTCAATAAACTTTAAAGTAGAGCTAGGAGAAGAACTCACTTTTGTCCTCACAGAGTTTCACCTTGAACTAAAAGATATAAACAAACAAACAAATAAAGCAATCAAAACACTCCAAAAGTTCAGCTGTAATTAACTGTATGATCTTAAATGATTTGCTTATTCTCTCTCAATTCCGCACAAAACTTTGGAGCTAACAATTACTGAGAAGTTCCTAGATGTCAGTCATTATAGATACATGAGGGCTGTCCAGAAAGTATCCAGCCAAGTGATATGGAAAATACAGGCATTTATGACTGGATTTTTTTTCTGGACAGCCCTTATACACACTTATATTATCTCACATTACTCTCACAACAATCCAGGACATATATTGAATACTTAATGCATACTGGCCATTATTTTAACCACATGGAATACATTCTTTGTTTCCATTTTATAGATGAGGTAACTAAGGCACAAAGAGTCAACACCCCTCACCTGAGGTCTCTTGGTGGCAGATTGGAATTAAAATGAACAATACGATATAGCTGTCAACATGTTAGTGCTTGTCCAGATATACCTGGAATATTATGTTAAACTTTCTAAGAAAGAGGAAGAATTCAGAATGAGAAATGGTACAGATGATTGACACAGAATGACTGAAGTAGCTGGAGGATGTTTAGCTTTTGGAAGAGAATAGGGAGTTATGGGAGTAGGGATCATATAGGACTTCCTGTTTTCTAAGATCTCACAAAAGTAACTCTATGGCTAATTTGTGGATACTACTTTATAGAAATTTTGGAATGAACTACTGCAGGGGTTCCAATGCAAATTAGACAACTTCTTGGCAGGAATAATAAAATGAGAATTGAGATACAGTAAGAATAGTTGGACCACATGAACTTTGAAGTTCTATCTAAATCTAGATTTTTGTTTTGATTCTATGACATGTTCAATGTTTTTATTGCATGATAATAGAACAGAGTTGGACACTAAAATTCTGAGTAAGGAATGTGATCAGTCCTCAGAAAACATTCTTTAAAAGGTTCTTGCTGTTTTTTTATTGAAGATTCAGTCTGCCCTTGTGGCTAAATCTCAAGGAAAACAAAAGAGAAACTGCCTTTTAAGTCCTGTGTGCTTATGTAGTAGGAATTGAACATAACAATTGCCAGGAAAAAAAGTCCTTAGGTCATTTGTTTTCTTTGTTCCATGAAGCACTGAGTAGGAACCCAACAAAGTGATTTCCAAGAAAACACCCAAGCTCTTGCCTTTTCTCCTCCTTTTTAGGATACATGTAATGAATTTCGGAGCCTCTTGCAAAATGGAAATCTTTTCTGCACACGAGAAAATGATCCTGTGCGTGGCCCGGATGGCAAGACCCATGGCAACAAGTGTGCTATGTGTAAAGCAGTCTTGTGAGTGCACAGCTGAGGCTGGGGGCTGACAGAATTGGGGAGGCAAAGAGCTGAGATGATAATGAATACTCTGTGTCCTTCCTTTACATATAAAAGCAGCAAATGATTATCTGTAAAGCATTTTGAGGTGAATCTTTCTTTGTAAAGGCTGTAATTCACAATTCTAGAATTAGACAATATATGACAAAGTTATAATATTCTCCATTATTTTGGGGGTAGAATCTATCAATAAATCAAAACATCTTTCTTGACAAAATTCTAAATCCTTTGCTGTTGGTTAGATCACTTCTCTAGATTATTTTATAATTTATTTTGGGTAGAAAATGCACAAATTTTACTAGCAATTTAACTCCTCTACTTTTGAAAATACTACATTTTCAGGACATGAAAAATAGCTTTTTGCACAATGTTTGGAAGTACCCCAAAAATATTTGTCATGCAGCAGTCATTTACTGAACATCTACAGTGTATAGCATGTATAGATTATACAAAGATGAATGAAACAGTCTTCATAGAAATCATAGTGCACTAGAGATTTGACATGGACATTACTTAATATAATATAAAGGAGAAGCTGATAAATGAAAAAAGTGTACAGTGTGTACTTCAGGGAAGGAACAGGTAATTAATAGAAAGTTTTATGGAGGAATAGAACTGGACCTTATAATTTGGATAATATGTGGACAGAACTGGAAGAAATGAGAGGAAAAGAGAGGACAGCATTAAGTAAAGATCTAAAATTAAGAAAACTGAAGTATGTACAGTGAGAACTAAGCTACTTCAACAGCTTTAAGTGCCTGATCAAGGATTTTAAAGTCAATTCTATATAGAGTGGGAAGCTGAATTTGTTAGGTAGGAGAGGAAGTGGCATAAATATAGTCTTTTAGGAAGATTCATATGTCAGCCGTAAGATGGAGAAAAAGCGAGCAAGAAATGTCAGTGGTGGTGGTAGGGGTTTATAATGACCCGGTAAAAAGTAAGTAGAGCAAGAGACAAAGGATAGAATGTAAGTAGATTATCATGGGAGATACTGTGAAGGTGAAATCTGTGTTATGAGGCAACAGCAATCTGTGCTGAAGTAGAGGGAGCAGTTAGAGATCACTCCAATGTTTTGTCTTTCATGAAAGGTAGAGAAGCCAGGAGGAAGGACACATTTGGTAGAGAAGAAACTCATTTTTGGACCTCTTGAATATGAGGTATTTGAGAGCAGTGCAGCAGGAGATTCACAGTGAGCCTCTCTGAAATGCTCATTAGTTGCTCACCTGATCTTGCTTGTGGTTGTATAAACATTGGTTTCCAGACAAAAGGACTCCATGTAATTCATCTCTGTATTTTCAAAGAGGGCCTGCAACATAGTGGATGTTCAGTAAGTGCTGGTGAATTCTCTACCAAGCTCACTGGGTCAAATGATGAGAAGCTCAGAGACATGCTCTCCACTCTCTGTAATCTATTATTCCCTCCCTCCCACTTTCTAATTTCCAGCCAGAAAGAAGATGAACAAAGAAAGAGAAAAGAAGAGGAAAATCAGAGAACTGCTACAGGGCAGGGTTCCAATGGTGGTCAAGGAGGGAAAGCTCAGGTGAGAGCAGCCCCTGATTTTCATATCCAGTGAGTGCTCCATGCACTGTCAATGGGACTCCAGAATGGCCTGTGGTCAAAGGTGAATGTACGCAGGCGGCATTTGATAGTGTCTTTGGAAGAACAGGAGGTCATCCCCTTAAACTATAGGGTAATATCTCAGAAATTATTATTTTCTCTGGCTCATTTTCACTTCTTTAAACCTGGAAATCATTAACATGATGACCTTATCCTAGTCTCCTGACAAACACCTTGACTCCTCTTTATATAATCCAGCTATCATGTCACTCATTGATCATAGACGAGTAAGTGGTATGAATGTGGAGATGTTCTACAGTAGCATCACATGCTCTTCATTTTCCTTTATTATTCTCTCTTTCCCTGAATGGAGCCACTTTTTTGAGGTATATTTTCTGTAGACCCAAGGTTTTGGAGTCAGATAGTTTGGGGTGCAATCCTACCCCTGAAACTTGGAACTTATGAAGCATTAAATAAGTTAAATTCATCTCACTGCACTCAAGTGGAGCAGTACTCTTATAGGGGTAAAATAAAATAATTAAGGAAAGTGTTTAGCATATCTTCTGAGATATTTTCAAGTGTCAGCATGATGATGTTGTACGTAAGCCCACTCCTTGAGAA